>JANHGB010045106.1:11066-45009 GCA_026283785.1 Coracopsis vasa | reverse complement strand
TTGAAAACTAAGATCTCCGATTTCTAACGTATAGTAAAAGAATTTGCTAAAAGTAAAAACAATTCCAAAATTTCATCTTCTTTTTAAAGTCAATAATTTAAAATTATTGTCAATAATTTGCCAGCAATTTTAAAATAATGTTGGCTTATGTGTATACTGACAGTTATTGCCTTTTCTTTTGTAGAAAACCAGAATTTACATTGTGTTGGTAGAATTGAATCTGGTGTTATCTTCACCTTATGCTTGTCCGTGCCTTTAACTAGACCACTCGAACTGTTAGCATTTCTTTAAAATATACTTCATCCTTAAGAAACAGTCCTTGTACTTAGTCTTTTTCCTTATGTTATTCAGTGTTTGTCTTGCAAGGCATTTTCTTTCTGAACTTTTAGTTGGATTAGGTATTGTAATAGTTGTAGAAGAAATGAGAGACAGCTATTTATAGTTACTCATAAATTGAGGCTGGAAAAGAAAGCAGGCAATGTGATCTCTTATACTGTTTGTTTTCCTTCATAATTTGTTGTTGTGGATGAATTACTGTAAAGCAATATTATCCCTTATTCCAAAAAGATTTTCACAGTGTATGTTGTATGGCAGAGTCATACAAGGGAGCTCAACTCAGTTCTGCTACTAGTTTGTTTGGGCTTTTCTTACAGTTACTTCATGAATATTGGATGGTACTCAGGGATCATGTCTCTGCTATTGATGAACTGGCAATGGCTACAGAACGGCTGAGAGTGCGTCATCCTGATGAGCCAAAACCAAATCCACCAGTTCTCCACATCATAGAACCACATGAGGTAAAGTACTTGACAGAAAGAAGTCTTTTTTTCTGAAAGAACCTGCATCCTACAAAGATAAAACCTATATCTAGATCTATGTGTAAGGTCTGCAATATGCCTTTGTTTCCATTTCAGAAAGCCACTGGTGCAGTAGAGAGTTCCTGTCTATTTCTGCATTCAGTATATGGGCATTTTTGAGCTTGTAACTCTTACTTTGATGCGGTTTTCTCAGCCTTTTGACTGTAAGAGTGGCGAGTAAGACTGTTGTCCTTCCAGCAGCGGGGAATTGCTGTGGGACTTTTCTTTACGATTGGCAAGTTTTCCAAGCTGGTGGAAAATTAAGTTGACCTGTTTTCTTAACCTGTATTACTACTTTCCATAAGGAAAAAAACAGAGTGGAAGCCTAAAAGACAAATATCTTTTTTTAAGTGTTTTGGAATTTCTGAGTCACTTCTGAGACATTTCCTGTTCACGAACATAGAGAAAATGCTGGGTTGATTTAACCTCCTAATGTTTTGGGGTTTTATCCACCAATAGGAATATGTTTTCAATAGACACATTTTCTGCTTTTTTTCAGTGAGATTCAGTGTTAGATAGAAGTGCTTTTTTTCTTTATTTCTGTAGGGAAATAGGTGGTTAATTTGTGTATTAAAGCAATTTTTAAAATCAATCACTTTGCTTAACAAATATTTAACAAAGTCTAAGATTTATGTATTTACAACAATAAAAGGAACACCTATTACTACTTTGGCCTTCATCCTTCAGGCACTTGCCTCTTCTGCAATATTAATAGCTACACCCCTGCCAACTGTAATTCATCTAAAAAGAAGTCAGCTTGATGTTTCTATCTTTTTATAGGTTAAGTGAAAAGTGAAAGCTTCTAAGAAGTATGAAGAAAGTAATAAATAATTTCTTACACATTGTTTTTGGAACCAGCAGTAGAGTCTAGGTTCTGTTTATCTGTAAGAAGATAGATGATAAATTGAATGAAATTTGAAAGGAACTTTCATAATAATAAGTTATTTTAAATTGATTTTGTCTCTGGGAAGAGCCAATAATGCAAATAAAACAATGAAGAGCAAGTCTGTGTACATCCTGGGTCTCAGCCCATTTCATAGTGCTGTGTTTGTACTGGGTACAGGAAAGGAATAGATAATTTTGCTTGGGGAGAAGCATATCTTAAATTTACAGCATGAGCTCCTCTTTTGTCTGTCCCTGGTAAAATATTCAATTGAATTTTGCCAAAAAATAATTTAAGCCTTATTGTTAAACTTTTTTTTTTCTTAATATGTTCTTCTTTTAATGCATGTTTCATACTGTCTTCATAGGTAGAGCAAAATCGAGTGAAACTTCTAAATGACAAAGCAGTTGCCAAATCACAGCTTCAGAAGAAATTAGGACAACTTCTGTATCTCACTAATCTGGAGAAAGTAAGGTTTATGGTTCTTTGGTCTTTACCAATGCGCTGTACTCTTATTTACCTAGTATAAGAAACCCACCATTATTGTTTGTTTGTTGTTTTTGGGGTTGTTTTGTTTTTTTTATTTAAAGCTTACATTTTAAAGAAAATATATTTTCTGTAAAGATTCATTACATGTTGAAATTCAGTGTGTTGTTCTTTGCATTACTGTGTAGTTACGAAGTAATTTATTACACTATATATTTTGGCTATTTGCTTAATTGCGTAGTTATAAAACTGTGAACTAGTTTTAGATGGTTAAAACTTTCTTTAAAACTAACTGGGCCATGCATAGTAGAAGCCTTATAAAATGATGTACCTCTCAGCATACCCTTGCTATTTTACAAAGAGCTTACTTCAAACAGAAGAGCAAGCAGGTCTGTAGGTTAAATAAGTGTGAAAAAAAAAACAAAACACAAAAAAACCCCAAAAAACCTCAAACCCCAAACAAACCCCATGTATTACACATTATTTTAATTACAGTGTTTAAGTACAGTTATGCTTAACTAGGTGTAGGTAAGCATGATTAATTATACTTAAGTGTTTTACAGCAATGTGAAGCTGATGAATGAGTTTCTTGTTTGAAGTTGTATATTACCAGGATTTTTCAAAGCCTCTATAGAGATGCAGATGCAATCTGAAGGACTGCAGTATGAACAATGCTTTTTTTACTTACCATTAATTACATATTTTTTTAACTCCTAAGGATAGACTTTATTTGTTAATTAATGATGGTTTTTAATTTGCTCACACAGGCTTTTTTTAAGGACTTCAGTATTTATTTTTCAGAAGCTTATTTTAAGTATAGAATAATTGTAATTGTTGAAATGTATTGAAATGTAAAGTTTATATTTATTTTCTACTTACAGTCTCAGGATAAAACTACTGGAGGAGTTAACCCTGAACCATGTCCGATCTGTGCACGTCAACTGGGAAAACAGGTAAAAACTTTAGTCAGTGCCTTTTGTTTACAGAACATCTTTAGCTAGGTCTGAGTCGGTTGGAAGGTCTCAGTGGACATGTAGGTATTCTGGGCCTGCAAATGAAGAACAGATTCTGCAATGCAATCTTTTGTTTGTAATGCGTTCTGTCAAAAAAACATTAAGCCTCTCTGTTGAAAATCTTATTTCTTCTTAAATCCAAAGATGTAGTCTAGAATTTAACAATAGGTAAAAAGTAACTTTCTTGAGGACTCTTAATAAAGGCTGATCTAGAATAAATGTATAGATAGCCTCTTGCAGAAGGCCAATACAAACATTTGTGTAATTCTTTTAAAAATTGTGTAAATACTTAATCTGTGTACTTAATCTATACATTAAGAGTCATTACTTTCCTCAGGTTTAAAACTGGGCAAATGCAAGAAATTAATAATAAATGCACAGAACTTCTATGGATTATGAATCTTCCTGTGCTGGAAAACTTTGAAATCCAGGCTTTTTAGCAGCTGGAGTGCTAAAAATCCTAAAATCTTTCAATTTTTATCTGACGAGTTTTGCGAAAGTAATGTTTCTATGAAAATGTGGCTTATCACATATTGGTATACTGGTTTTCTTTTGCATTGATCCAAAACTGATACTGTGTGTTGTTTGTTTAATTCCCTGCACAGTGGGCAGTGCTGACGTGTGGACATTGTTTTTGTAACGAGTGTACAGCTATCATCATAGAACAGTACAGTGTTGGCACCCGTCGGAGCTCAATTAAATGTGCCATTTGCAGGCAGACCACATCTCATAAAGAAATATCCTATGTCTTCACTGCAGAAACGGCAAATCAGGAAGATGATATTCCTGTAAAGGTACGTTTTAGTTTGAGCTTTGTGGCCCAAGCTTTCAGCAGTGTGTATTTATGATCCATGTTGCACACTGCATTTAGGCAGACAAATCCACTGTATAGTTTAAAAAATAGGTTTGTTTTTATAATTTGTGCTTATGACAGTTACAGTTCTTTTTCTTTTGAAAGATGTTTGAGTGGTGTATATAGGCCTTTCTTATAGTGTAATCACTGTTTTTGCATCCATTCCCAAGGAAGGATACATGTTATCCTGTCAAGCAAGTTTTTTTGCTCAGTTGGTTTTAGGCTTAGGGATTTTTTTAACTAGCCCTTTTCATAACTTTCAACAGTTTTGGGAACAAAACATGACAGGAATCAGTGTGACAGAAAAAAAGTGTTATCACTTTTAATATCTGCTCTTTAAATGTGCCTGAGAAAAGGATGGATTACAAAATTACACACCTGTTAAAGTAACGTTGTCTTTGTGTCAGTGGTCGGGGGGTACAGCTTTTGCTGAGCTTTAATTATGAATTTTTTCTTTAAGCATTTGACACTGGGTAGAAGGACATGCTGTTTATAGGCAGGTGATGAGGGTGGGGATTTTTTGTTAGTGCATCTTGCTTATCTGCATTTTATATCTGTTAACATTTGATGAAAGACTCACTTACTGGATACAGATACCTATTGGCTAGATGGTTGTTGAGTAAAGAGTGACTTCTGGTCTCAAAACAGGTTCCTGCTTGGGCAATTTCTTTCTCAAGGCTTTCCACTGACAATGTACAGCTCTGTTGAAGACTGGTAGCTGTATTTTCCACAGTGATTTTCTGTGTTTCCTCCTTTTACTGTGACTTTCTGATGAGACCAGGTCTTTTCACTGAACAATCTTAGATTTTTCCCTTAACTTAGAAACCCATTAGATCAGTGCAAAGGCCTTGACAGGGAGTTTCAGAGGTAATTAATTTTCTGTATTATTGAAATAGCCATACACATGAGATATGTTTCCTACTTGGCAAAATACCGTGGCTTGACTTTCCCCTTACTACAAAAGATATTTTCAAGTTCAGGTCTTTGGGAGATACTTTATTTGAAACTGTTGTGCCTTCCTAATGACAAAGGTAATGAACCTATAGACACAAATGTATAGGAAATCAGTTCTAATTGTCTTGTTTCATCTTCTTTTCTTGGTAACAGAGGGTTTTCATTGGGTTGAAGGTGAAATGGAGGAAGAGACTGCATGTCCCAGAATCACAGAACTGTACTGAAGTCAATGCTACCACATAGCTGTTCACACTAGTTATGTCAGCTTCTCTGAAAACTGAATTCCATTTCATGAATAGTAGCTTTTTAATTCAAATGGTTGGATTTGAAGTAGTTGGCAGCATCTGGCACCAGGGGGAGTAAATAGGCTGTATTTTTGAAGTGCTAGTGATTGGGACCTTGCTTCATAGGTGTTTTTAACAGATTATTTTCTCAGGGTTTAGAGATATCACCCTGTTTCTAACAACATTTAAAATATGTTTCATAAATTACATTACAAAATAAATTCATAAATAAAACACAGAAGGAACATGGCACCTACTGTCCTGCATAAAGAGTTTTAGTGTTTTGTTGAAGTATTTCTGAATCAAAAGCTTAGGGAAAGCAAAAATCTGAACTCTGTATGAATTCCTGTGTCATCTTGAGCAAGGCAGATTCTTATTTCATAAAAAATTAAAAATTCATACTGTAACTTCTCTGTGCTATCAAAACAAGCAGCACTGTTAAAAATCTACCTCATATTCCTTTAAGGACAGTTAACAAAGAGTAACTAACCTCTTATGGTTTCTATAGAATACTGAGGTTAAGATTAGTATCTTGCAGCATGAAAACTGTGTGACTTATTCAGTGTTTGAATTTTTATCTGAACTTTCTCAGTCCCTCTGTTCTCTTTCAGTATTGTACCTCTCTTTTTTCTTTTCTTCTGTTTTGTCGTATACATCTTGCTCTTTATTGTACCAGCACTAGCCATGTTAAGTTAGTGCCTTACGTGCAGAAGGACTACTGTAAATGGGAGCATTTCATACTGAGAGAGAGATTACTGGCATCCCTGCATGTTTTGGTTCTGTAAAAGCTTCCAGTGTCTGGTCAGTGTTACCGTGGGTATTGCCAGGCTGTCATCTGAGACAGAAATTCTTTGTTAAAGGGTAATTCTGGTTCAAATGTGTGCTGTTCTGTAATGAACTAGGACTAGCCAATCTGTTTATAAATATCTGGATATTCAACAAAATGCAAACTCAAGATGTATGGGGTAACATTGTTTTTTAAGACAGACTGAAAACCAAGAACTCATAATAGCAAAGGTGCTTCTATAAGTTTCATCTTTCCCTAAATATTGAGAATAAAATCGAATTTTTTTTGTGTTCTGTGAACCAAAGGTATGGAGAACTTTGCACACTTAATTACCTTGCTTAAAAAACAGAGCAGACTGACTGCAACCACTTTGATCTTAGTGCTGTTCTTTTCTTCAACGTCACATTTGTAACGCCTGAGTCACAGGAATTCTGAAGGATGGAAAAATCAACAACTAATTGTAGTGGCTAAAGCTACTACCTCTTACAGCAGGGCAAAATAGGACCTATGGTAAAGTCCAAAAGAGTCTCTGTGGAAAAGATAGAGCTGGATGGGGCTTCAAGCAGCCTGGTCTAGAAGGAAGGTATCCTGACCACGGTAGGGGGGCTGGAACTAGGTGATCCTTAAGGTTCCTTCCAACCCAACCCTTCTATGATTCTGTGACAGTCAGAGCAGATTAGCCAGAATTGTCATCACTGAATTAGAGATGAATGGTATCAGAAAAGCACATAAATGACCCTGGAATGCATAGGAAATACCAAAAGTTAGTCTTCAATCTGTAAATGGTTATGATTGGCAGGCAGCTGCCATAGGGGTGCAAATGTGGTTTTCATCCTTGCAGATCGTAACACCTACTGACATGAGCATTTTTAATTGTCTGACTTTCAGAAACAGTGTTAATTTCTAGGTGCAACAGAGATAACATGAAAAAAGCTGGTTTTGTTTCTATGTCTGTGACAGAGTTGGAATCACTGTGGAAACCTGGGAAATAACATGGTACTGCTTATTGCAACCTTTGGTAAAACAGGCTGCAGAAAGTCTTTTACATGCATTTCTGGAGCATTCATTTAGCTGCATAACATATGAATGACCAGGCAGTCCAGCATTGTTCCCCAGCTTGTGCTTAAGGCTGCTGACATTCTTCCCCGCCAATTCTGTAAGCAGCATAACTTCACTAAATTTGATCTGTCATTGTAGCAAGCCAACATAGTTAATTCAATGGTCAGAGGACAGGTGCAGACAGAAATAAAACAATATCTGTCCAGCTAAATCTAGCACAGCTTGAAATTATTATGCACGTAAGAACTAGTAAGGAATTAAATAAGGGCTTCTTAAAAAAAAACAGAAACAAAAACACCCCAAAAACCCCCCACATTAAGTAAAATTGCTGTAATACAAAGTGTGCACTGAAGGAAATAGAGGGAGATACTAAAGACCTGTTTCTCAGAATCCTCTTGCCAGTGTAAGGGTAAAGGGAGAAGTACAGAAATCAAAGCGGACAAGAAGTAGAATGTAATATTGGGTTCCTTAAACACTGAAATACTTCTGAATGCAGAATCTGGAGATGTTTTCATTGCAGCACACACTCCTTCAAGAATTAATTTAATTATATTTACCAATTTCTTTTAAATATAATTATCAAGCTTCATAGTATTGAGCATAAGTTTGGTGTTGCCAAAGTGCGAAACAAAAGCAGCAGAAATAGCAGTTGGGTTTTTTCATTGCCAGCTTTCAAGAGGTGTGAAGGGATGGAAATTTAAATATGCATTTGGTAGGTTCTTTGAAGATTGTGCCACTAAGTTAAACCTCAGCAGGCCTACCTGGCAACTGCAGTTGTGTTTGGTTCAACTGCACTGCTTGGGCTATCCATTCTGCCTCATGCAGAACTAGACAGGCGTATCTGTGTGGTGCTTCATTCTTCCTGTGCTGTGGCACACCACTGATCCTACAGTACTGTGTTACAAGGAAGGTATAAAAGCAATTCAGTGCTACTTAACCTGCCCTTCCTCCAGTTTGCTAATTTTAAATTTGTGTAAGATATGTATAAGTCCTAATATAACAGTATTTATTAAAGTAATAAATGTGGAAGGAGTTGTTTAATATCCTACTTTACTAATGTTCTTCTTTAACTTTTCAAAGGGAAGTCACTCCACCAAAGTGGAAGCTGTGGTCCGAACACTGAAGAGAATTCAATTTAAAGATCCAGGAGCTAAATCCTTAGTTTTCTCAACGGTATTAATCCCCATTTTCTGTCTTGTGTGTGTCAGTTTAAAGTGGTCATAGTGTTTTCAGGAATTAGTTTAGCTACCGAAATGTTGAATCACTCTGTACAGCCACTTGTTTGTTTTGAGAATTTGTAGGGCAATTCATGTGGCTGGGACATGAACAATGATGGTAGTCAACAGATGTAAAAGCTTGTTTCTTTAAAGGGCAAACACTTTGATTTGTATGCGAGCATTAGAAATTCTATGTATTTTAAAATGTAATGTTCAGATATTTTTGATACATTGTAGAACTGGTTTTGTGCTGGCTTCTGATTTATATTCAAACTGATCTTTTTAATTGCATTTCTAATTCTAGTTTTATAAAAGATTCAGTTTCTGGCACACAAATCTTTTTTCTCCCCCCTCTACCTCTCCCTTTTTTTATTAATTGCAAATTCTAGTATTTTGAAAGGCCTTTTTATCTCTGTCTTTGGGAAGTTAATTAGCATCTCTTAGTTGTCATTGCTGTTTGTAATGTTGAGTTTCTTTTACTGTGGTTTTTTTGTGTGTTGTGTTTTTACAGTGGCAAGATGTGTTGGACATCATTTCAAAAGCTTTGTATGACAACAACATGATTTTTTCTCAGATCAATGGAATTAGTAAATTTCAGGTACATAAAGGGTATTTTTCTTAAAAGTAATCTCAGTGGGGAAAATTACAGTTCATAAAAGTCAGTTTGATCCTTTTACTTTATTGCCTCATTTGAGAAATTGAAAAAGCAGCAAATTTGTTTGGCAGAAGCTTTGATCTCTAACTCATTAATTCTAAAAATCACAATCACAAGCCTTTGGAGACAAACAGTGCATTCACTTTTGAGAAAGAAGCATTGGCATGGATGTTAAGGATGAGACACCCTGATCAGTGCTGCAGGAAGTTCTTGCCTTCCTGATATCTGTCACATATCTGTTCTGGGATGACAGGTCTTGGATCAGTCAGACTGCAAAATTGTCACCCTGGGGCCTATAGTAGCTGATAGAATTTCTTGAAAATAGAGATGTCCCCCCAGTGTCATGCTGCTGTGATGTTTGCCTTTTAGGAAAATCTCTCTGCATTTAAATACGATCCCAACATCAATATTTTGCTGCTGCCTCTTCACACTGGTTCCAATGGACTCAACATCATTGAAGCAACTCACGTTCTACTTGTGGAACCCATTCTGAATCCTGCACATGAGCTACAGGCTATTGGCAGAGTACATCGTATTGGCCAAACAAAGTAAGAGTTAAAATTGTGTTGAGTGGTTTAGATATGGTCCAGAATAGAGCTGCATGTTAGAATCAGAAAAATCTAGTTCACTGAACTTCTCAGTTATGGAAATAAGGGTATTCATAGGATTCCTATTCCTAAAGATGATTGTGTAAGGGAGAGAAAGATTAAAATAAAATGTTTGCTGAAACTATGCAATATGTCTTTTAGGGAGTTCTTTTGTACCATGGGTGTGAGATGCAGAAGCAAATTGCATTCAGACATTTAGGAGCAATGTGAGCTCTTGAGTCCAAAATCCTGAAAACCCTTGTTCAGCTGTGCCCTATTTTATGTATGCTGTTGATACCTCAGTTTTCAACTTTGAAGTTCTGCTTGTAAGCATGTCCAGAAATGTCATAGCTTTGCAGGTCTGAGTAACTCACTATTTATGTCATATGTGGCTAAATTCAGGCGTGGCCCTTCCTAGTTTCCTTAAGATGCTCCTTCTAAGTGGTCATTCCCATCTTCAGATTAGGAACTGTGCAAATTTTTTGGGGGATTGTGGTTTTTGTTGGG
Source organism: Coracopsis vasa (assembly GCA_026283785.1). Taxonomy (NCBI): domain Eukaryota; kingdom Metazoa; phylum Chordata; class Aves; order Psittaciformes; family Psittacidae; genus Coracopsis; species Coracopsis vasa. The sequence goes on along the minus strand of JANHGB010045106.1, from coordinate 34,867 downwards.
TTTTTTTGTTTGCATGGTTGTTTTGGTTTTTACAAAAAGAAAGTTATACACACACTCTCTAGAACTGATTAGTTTTTAAATCACAGTTGTGCCCTCACACCATCTAGGTCTTCTTGAAAACGTTAACGAGTTGCATATCTTTTACTTGCTTCAGTGTTGCAGATTTTACATGGGTTGTTTTGAACACTTAACAAAGGCTTTGGAAAGTTTGTCCTGAACAGATAAGATATACAAGTTTTTCCTTGGGTTTCATATCACTTGAAAAAATAATTTAAAAAAACCCTGTACATGAAGAAGAAAAATAACTGGAATTAATTCTAGAATATTATTATTCCAGAATAGTAGTGGGGTTTGTGTTCTAGAAATGGAGGCAAAGCAAGAAGGCATGAATGAGCACGTATGTGAAAGAATGTTTATGAACAGGTGGATATTTGGGTGTTGGTAAAGATTTTGAATTAACTTTGAAGGCATAGGACAGATTGATTGCAATAGCCTGCATTATAATTTTACATGATGCTGGCACATAAAGGTCTGGCAAAAGCCTTGCAATAAACCCAGTAAGAATGTGTGCTGTAGTTCTCTAAGAATAAGACTTCAGCAAGGCTTATTTGATAAAGGGCTATTTCCAAGTACAGTGAGGGAATATACTCTGTTTAGTTTCACTGGTGCAACTATTACCAGTTCACTTGAGTTCTTATTTACTTCTCTTTTCCTGAGTAGACCTTTGCCATGAGTCACAAAGTATTCCCCCAGCACGCCTCTGTGTAATGTAACCTGCCAAAGTTTCAATTTAAGATCTGAAAACCATCCAAAGACTTTCAAGAGTTCATATCTTGAAAGATGTTTATACTGGGGAGCCTGGAGTGATTTTTCATTTTTATCTTTGGAGCTGACTGTTTTCCATTTCACTTCCTTGTCCTTCACTTCTTTTATTATTACAGCTTTCTTTTTGAAATTTTATTTCATAATGGAGTTCTCATTTTGGTTTATATTTATTGACATTCTGGGCTTTATGTTTTACCATGTTTACAATTTCATGTTGACTGACTACAATTACTGACTTTAAAACAAAAAAATACAGTATTTTGCTATCTTCAAGAACAGTACTGTTAAACCTCTTTTTTTTTTTTTTTTTTTTTTTTTTTTATGGAATGAGCTTTAATTACGCATTTCACTGAGCTCTGTCTCTTGGACTGACTTGTGACAATGCAGCATAAACATTGTATGCATCCAGTGGGCCTAAGTAATTTCTTTAAAAAACAGGCTAAGCTCTCAAGGACTGTTTGTTTGTAGTGGGGACACAGAAAGCAGAACTTTGCTCAGCATCTGCTTTTGGGTTTGAGTTAATACAGCTTATATTCATTTCGTATGCAATCCAGCCATGTGGAAGTGTGTGCTCTGGGAGGCAGTAGGCATCCTTAAATGTCAGCGGAAGTTGTTAATTATTACCTTGTAAAGTTTCTTTCTTAAAATACAGGGACATTTTTTCAGCACTCTTACAGTAATTGGTATGAGACAAAAATGTGGTCTTAAACTTTGACAGTAACAGCATATCTTCTGCTCACTTCTGGTCTTGTTCTCTCTTTTTAAACACATTCAGATCTACCATTGTTCATCGGTTCCTGATAAAAGCAACAATAGAAGAGAGAATGCAGACAATGCTGAAAACTGTAGATAGAAGGTATGTGTTGAATTTTTTTTTATAACATCATTATTGCACTGAAAATGAAAAGATGGTTTTCAACCACACTTTTATGACAGTTAGGTATGCATATCTTGCATATAAACTTCAACTGTTCTCCTTCTATGTTTTGATTGACAAAAAGTTTTATGACTGGAAAAGTTGATCTTTTAACCTGGTTCCAGTAACTTGAAGCTTAAGGTATTTCAATTGTCTGGAGAATATTTTGGTTTCATTTTGTATATTTTATTTTGTAAAAGGCAAATTAATTAATAAATTGCATGTTATGATTTATCTTTGCGGTTTATCTTCCTACATTAGTATAAAAGCGTTGCAGTTAACCGAGTAACATTAAGCCTGCAACTGGAGTAACAGCATATGTTATAAGCTTTAGTATAGAATGTAAATCCTTTCTTTCAGTGTTTTTAAATTCTACAAACCTGGTCTGTCAGTGGTGTGTCACACTGGTGATTTGCAGTGAGTGCAAGTAGTGTCCAGATGCTAGCACCTGAGTCAGTCTGGTGTGCAGGCACAGAAAGTGGTTTTCACTGTTCGTCTTTAAAAAACTATAAGCAATGATAGACAGGGAGTGGGACAAAAGTGGTATTTACATTCTTTATGCAGAAAGTACAAGGTTTGTACCTCTTGTACAAATCTAGAAAGAGGCCTTACTGTGAGAAAATTAGTAGGGTTTGGCTGCTACAAGTTATGAGACTAAAAATTTACACATATCTTTAGCTGTAGTTATGAAAGACTTCAGCTTTAGCTTTGAAAGGATGATTTAATAAGTTTCCATATCTGTAAACTAGCTCTGCTTTTTAGATAAAATTAAAGTAAAAATACAAGTGTTGAATGATCCAATGAGGGCTGGTGTTTTGAAAGTAGGATCAAACCTTATGCTTGGAAGCTGAAGCCAATCTCTTCAATGCTAAGAGCAAAAAGCAGATTATTCCACGTTCTGCTGCTCCTGCAGTGTTTGGTGTTGACCACTGACAGGGACAGTAGATGGACTTTGTATCCTACGCAAAATGTGCAGGAGAAGTAGCTGATCAGTGTATGTGTTTTCCCTGATAGAAAGTGTGTTTTCCTGCTGAGCTTCCAGGTTGAACGGTTACGGGGCTCTGAACCATGTGGTCTGTCTTCAGTTTGTTCAGCTTATTACTTAAGTTGATTCCTTCTCTGATGTCTGCATTCAATTTTTTCCCGCAGCCACACGAGCTCCTCCATGAAACAGTCAGAAGCTTCAGTTCTGACAGTGGCAGATTTGGCTGACCTTTTTACAGAGGAAACTGAAGAACTTGAGTAAAAACATTGGTTTGGCCTAATGAGATCAGGAAATACCTGACTTAATAAGGACCAGTATATAATCCACTTGATCCATCATTCCCATGCTCATCATCTAGCATTTGTCCCTGACAGAGCTATTGGAAATTGAAAAGTCTCAGTTGTTACTGTGGCGAATTGTTACTATTCTGTGGTGAAGTTCTTAGCTGCACTCACTTCTGACAGTTTTCTGGAGAAAACTTGCACTTTGCACATTTTACAAAAAACATGGACTTTATTCCCAAAGAGCAATTGAGCTGGATGCTAAAACTGAGATCTTGGGCACTTGATTGAGAGGATTTTTGCCATCAGCTTTGATTGGCTAGTAGCTCAGTCTGAGAGCAGAACTGTGTGTGGATGGTTGAGTGGGAAAGGGAAGCTGAAAAACACAAATTAATTTTTTTCTTACTGTACAAAGAATTGTTAGAAAGACTGGCTGTAAATTAATATTCTTCTAGAAAGGGCTTGTTACCATTTAATGCAGAGTTACTGGAGACTTATTGTAACACTTTAAATGACTGATCTTTACTAATAATTTGGATATTTGTATTAGTCTTCTAGATGTTCATAAACACTTGTGACAGTTAAAAATTTCATTGTTAATGCTTACTCACTACAAAATGATAATTAAATTATGCTTTTTGTATGTGTGTTGGTCTGGTAATCAGTTAAATAGTTGAACTTACTATGCGTTTTTTCTCTTATTCTTGAAGCCGTGGCTAAGTTAGTGCTTTGTTAAGAGAAATAAAAGGCATTTGTTACAGAATTCTTTTTAAAAAATAATTTGTTTAGCTGCTGACCACTTTAGAACCATTTGGTGCTTGTGTACATTTTTTCACCCTGATTTTGGCTAGTTCTCCCCCTTAAAGATGCAGAAAACTAAATATCCCAAATAGATGGAATGAAGGCAGGCAGTCTAATTATTAGGTACCTAGTCTAAGTTAGCTAATCAATGGAGAGAGAGAAAACTTTTGTGAAACTTCATCCTTAGATATGTAAGACCACTCTACCCCATCTCTGACAGTAGACGGTTTAGAAAACACATCTAGGCCAACTTTTAGACTGCTGAAAGTAGGCAAGATAAATTTTAATCCTTTTGGCGTAGGTTATTGATACACATGTACATAACATCATTTCTGAAGGTATTACAGAAGCAAGCTCAGTTATGTAGTTGATGTTAAGCACAATTTTGTGGTTAGAGACTGGGGAAATGTATATGCATAAGCAATGGGCTACTTGCCTCTAATTACACTATTTACTGTTTCAGCAAACAGTGATTTCTGTGTATTTTAGAAATCCTACTTGAGGTTGAAATTAAAACCAGTCCTTTAAGATATCTCATCTTAGATTTTTTTTTTTTTACTCTAATCATGCCTGCTAAATAGATGTGCTGTGTAGTTATTGAGCTTCTTGAGATCTGTTTTCAGTCATATTATATTTGAGTTGCACCACTTGGGTATTAAGCCTGTCCATATGGCAGACAAGTTTTCTGCTGCTGACAATAAATGTGAATAGAATCTACACAAATAATATTGCATCAAGAAGTGGGGTTTTGGCTTTTATAGGCTGTTGTCCTTCTGGACTGATTCGATACTTTGCTCTAAAGACTATTTAAATAAATTTACAGACAATGTATTTTTTTTTTTTTTCGCTTATTTGCAATATGTTCTAGTGTTATACATTTTGTCTTTGAGATTAGTGATGTTTTGCTGATTACAGTTTGGAGCAAGGGAAATAGAATAGACAGTAGACATTTTTCAAATGAGATTTATCAAATGATTCGCACAGACACTGTGGCATCTTCATCCTCGAATGTATTGAGAACTCAGCTGACCCTGAGCAACCTGATCCAGCTTCGAAGTTGGCCCTGCTATCAGTGGTGTGTTGGACCAGATGACCTCCGTGGATCCCTTCCAGCCTAAATCATTCCACAGTGTAGTGCAGATCATGCTGTACAGACACCAGGAACTCTGAGGGCAGCAACATTCCAGTTTCCTCATCATCTTCAGAGAATTTTAATATTGAAAGACATAATGTGATTGAACAAGGAGCTGCTGTTCATCTGAGAAATTATATATCTACGTTAAAAACTGTGGAAGCACACAGTTTTCACGTTCATAGCTCCCTTTTTAAATAACTAGATGTGGGACTAACAGTTGTGAGTGAATGTGAGAGGCAAACTGAAAAATATCTGGCATGAAAGCTTTCCCAAGCTCTGTACATTTTTAGTTTATTTATATAAAGACGATGGCTTCATTGTTTATTTACAAAAACAGGGCTTTTGGATTCCTAGTCAAAAGCATAGCTTCTTGTCAAGCAGGGTGTAAGTCTTTAGTCCTCACTTATTTTTTTACACTCATGTAACAGCATGAGATGCCCGAGAGCTGGTTCTAGGCGCTCTCCTGACTGCTCTGCCCTGGAGCACCAGGACCTAAAGCTCTGGAAGTGTAACATTAAACGTGTACACTAGTTGTGTTAAAGCACCTCTTGAAATTGGAAGGTTGAACCATTGGAGTATATAGCCTGTGTCAGCAGTAAAATGGATTCTTCAAGTTTCAAATAATACTAAGTACAGAGACTAAAGAATTATTTTGTAAAAGAAACCAAACTGTAATTTACCACTTTTTCCCATTCTTTGCAACATATTTTCTTTGACAAAGGTTTTCTTTCAGAAAAGACACCACGTGAGATGAACTTTTTTTTTCCTGCTAAGGGTGCAGCTTGTACATCTGCAGTGCTTTTCTCTTACCAAAGCACAGTAAGCCTGTTTTCATGATGCTACCGTGATTTGGCTCTCTATCAGGAGAATACTCTTTGAAACGACAGTATCTTGGCTGAGAAAAAACTTTGCCCTATTGTAGTAGTTCCAATATACTCATAGAAATGGCATTTTCCACACAAAACAGAAATCTATAAATAGTGACTGCAGTGTTTACATAATGTTCATGTGAAAGTACCCGTCTTATGTGTTCTCCTGCTAAAACATGTAAACACTGCCTGAGTTGACAGTATTGTTTATCCAGACAATCCTTTTAAAAATGAGGCTCCAAGTGATTCAAAGACCTCAGTGCTGACCTTTCATCTCTTTTGGTTCCATGACAAACAATGTTGGGAGTTTTTTGACTGGAGTTGGAGAGGATTTCAGGACAGGTTTTTCTCCCTGCATATAAAAGTTCAGTGCCTTGTAGAACTGAATTGTCATCTTATTTAGATGTTAACAACATGAAGGTGTTAGAAACTGAGGAGTGGATTCCCTTAAGGTGTTAAATTAAGCTCTGTGAATTTCACTGCGGATCTTTATATGAGTTTATAAGTTAAGGTCCTCTTTGCTCTACATCAGTCTATGCCAGGAAAAGGTTTTAATCTTAACCTTTTGGGTAACTGTTTAGCATACTAAAGTCTGGAAAACACTATAGTGTTCATGCAGGTCAGATACTACAAAAGAATATTTACCTCAGCCTCTCTATACGTATTAACTTTGCATGTTAAGTAATGGATGTAAGAATTGATGCTCTTTGAGAGCTCTTCCAAACCACTTTTCAGCAGATGTATTCCAATCGTCTGCCAGCAGAGCACCCTCTACTTCAAAAGTAACTGTGCTTCAACAGAAATGTGAGTGGGATCCTACAGAAGAAAAAATGCATAGTTGTTTCTGGTTAAAACCATATAGACATATTTTCTCCTATAAGATTCTGTCTGGCTTAGTGGCTGAGGTCCAGTTAACAATTCTCTACAGTCTTTGCTCACACAAAGCATTCTGTCCTCTTCCACTCCATTCTCCAGTCCCTATGACTACATTATGTTTTCCAAGAGTCCCAGAATGATGTAATTTGCAACTGGGCCTCAGTAAAACTGGCAGGGAAAAAGTCTGTATTGGTCAGTCTTGCAGTGACCAATGTAAGAAGAATCAATCTTGAAATTTGTTGCTCCCACAAGGCAAGTAATTAGGTAAGTTTCTAAAAGAAAATCTGGTTGTGTAGTTGGGTTTTTCTTTTTTCCCTGGATATAAATAGAGCCAATTTCTGAAGCTTAATTTAAAGATTTACTGCTTAAAATCTGTGTGAGAACCTTTTCTATAGGCTAAAAGGCTATTTGCAAAGCCACTGTACCTGTGCTTTTCTTCCTTTTTTTGGTTGCCTGAAACAAGGTCTTTACAAGACTATATACTATAAATGTATTTTAAAGGAATTTTATAATGGAGAAAAAAAGGAGGTCCAAGACATCCCTTTCTCTCCCTCTGTGTGTCTTTGTGTCTCCCTGTCTCTCTGTTTGTCATCTCATCCCATTCCCCCCCAGCTCACTCAGAATATTACAAAGAACATTTGTGTTTGCTTAGTAGAAGTAGAGGAAGAGTCATAATCCATGAAATGGTTACAGTAAAATTGTCACAGAAAAAGTGTTGGAGATAAAGGGAATTTTAGCCTGCTATAAACTCTTCTTTTGTACCCATAATGAATTAATTTACCATTATTCCTCACCACTGTGGAAGCAGATGTTTAATTTCAGTCTGTTAATGTGTATGTTTCTGGTTTTATATTGTACAGCTGACATAAAAAACAGGGCCTGGTAATCTACTGAGCAGTCAGTGAGGCTTACAAGTTTTTAGTTGTAAAGTTGATAGATTTTGGATTCACAAAGTGCACCTGAACTACTACCACAAGTTCCAGGGCAGCCAGTCTTGTCTTCTCTTCTTTAGAGAAGGAAGAAAGAATAGGTAATTATTGACTCACTGTGGTACTGAACTGAAGTTCCAAGTAGATATTCCACATATTCTACAGTCATACACCATGTAAAGGGGACAGTTAGTTGTACTTGTACCTTTCAAGTACCAGGGTGCTGGTTGACAGCAGGTGCAATGTGAGTCAGCAGTGTGCCCTGGCAGCCAAGAGGGCAAATGGCATCCTGGGGTGCCTTGAATACAACAGAACCAGCCAGTCAAAAGAAGGGATTATCCAGAGGCATTCAGTGCTGCTGCGGCCCCACCTCGAGAACTGTGTGCAGCTCTGAGCCTTACAATTTAAGAAAGATGTGAAGGTCCTTGAATGCATCCAGAGGAGGGCAAGAAAGCTGGTGGAAGGGGTGGAAGGAATGTCCTTTGAGGAGAGGCTGAGGACTTTGGGCTGATCTAGTTTGGGAAAAAGGAGGCTTTGGGAAAAGGGTTTTCCCAAGTCCTGTGAATGGCAAATCTTGGTTGCAGAGTTTCTGATATGTTTGTTAATATAAAAGCCATTTCCTGCTCAAAAAAGGACATTTGCTCACAAAATGGCAGATAATTATACTAATTATCTGCATCAAAAGGAGTGTGACCAGTAGGTCGAGGAAGGTGATTCTCCTCCTCTACTCCACTCTCATGAGACCCCACTGCAATACTGCACTCAGCTCTGGGGCCCACAACAAAAGAAAGACATGGATTTGCTTGAGTGAGTCCAAAGGAGGGCCATGAAAATGATCAGAGGGCTGGAGCACCTGAAAATTGTTCCTGAGAAAGATCTTTGAATTATGTTTACATTTTTAATTTTTAAAATACTTGTTTATTATTTATGTTACTATAAAGTCTATAAATTGCTTTTTGATAGAAAATTATTTCTTTTATATAATTACCTATTAACAAATACTTTGTCAGGTATTTGCAAGCAATTTGATGTCCTTTAATTCTAGATTTCAATGTGGAAACAGAGAATAATTGAATTGTTCTAGTAGCAGAATAGTGAAACCAATTGACTTTGGCAGTAGCAAGTTAGTGACTCTTAGAAAGCAACCCATGGAAGAGAAAAGAGCTGTTTTCAGTTGTGTTCCAAAACTGAAATTCGTGGATGATAAGCCAAGAAAGAATATTATGTTTACCTGCTCTGTTTCCTTACATTATATAGACATTGTGATTTCAATGAGATAATTTATTTAGAAAGTAGAAAAGCTGTATTTTTATTTGAAAGTTACCAGGGATGGCAATAATCACACTGTCTGTGAAGGTCTGCAGCTATTTCAAAGTCTCTGTGAGCACAATATTTTGTCTTTTATTATCCTGCTGCTGAAATAATACTGATTGTTGTAATAGTCATTAAATATCCTTTTCTTTCTTTCTTTCTGGTTTTTGGAAAAGCAGCTGGTGCCTCTTCTAAGAGACAGTGCTTAAAAATTTATGTTCCTGTTCCTTAGTGTGTAACTGAATTGTCTGATAGATAGATGTTACCTGTTAAAATAGTACCAATTATTAGGAATGCTCTGCACATGTGAATAATTGTTATTCAAAATTACACTTACAATATGTCTAAAAGCCCAGGAGTCATAATTACTCTGTTCAGTGTGGTTGGTTGAACCCAGCTCCAGAACTGCTGCCTTCTGGAAACAGCTAACACTTCTTCGCAGCAATTCTTCACTGCAGTCTCCTGCTCCATAGAGACTGTGCCTGTGACAACTCCTCAATACAGTCATGTCTGGGATCAGTTGTATCATATTTTCCTTCCTAGAACTGTAAATCAGTCCTGGTCAATCCCAATATACATAGAACTATTTTTAAAAGTGTGGTATAGTTAGGAGACCTCTTTGGCCCAATGCTGTATAGCAGTTCATGTATTAACTAATTCCTTTTAACACTGTCAGAAATGAATAAACAATTAAAATTACGTTCAGTTAGTTATACCTAGATAGAACCTAAAAAAGGATGAACATAAAGTCAGCACTCCAGCAGGTCTTTATTTTTCTGGACACTATACAAATGCTTGGGGTATAATCCAAAGTCCAAATCCAAAATGGAAGATTTTCTATCAAGTTAAATAGTCGGTGGACCAGTTACACAGGGAGAGAGAACCTGCAACCAAAACACACAGAAGTTGAATGGGCCGTGAGGGCAGTGGAGGTGCTTGCCCAAAGCCAGATGCCAGCAGAGAGGGGATGAGACCCCTGGCCTCATGGGCAAGCCACCTGAGCCTGCAGGCAGCTAGCTCCAGCACTCTGGCGCCCGGCTGCCTGTGTCACACAGAGCTGTTGGCACAGTAAGTGGTGGAGCCATTCAGCACAAGCTGTTGTGCATGGTGCCTGCTGGCACACAACAGGATCCTGTTTCTGCTCTTACTGTGGTATTGTACATTGATGCAACTCCACAAAGGCTCTTGTAACTCTCTCGGTTGTTCCTTGTAATGCTCCCTGTTCCTAAGTGTCATGTGCAGGCAGAGCAATATGGTCTTCCATGGCCCCAACACCTCAGCTGACAGCTTCCAACAGCCATCCTGCACTGTGCAGCAGGTCAGTCTTCCTCGGCAGATGCCAATTCTAGCAATAATGTGGAAGAAAGTGTGACCTTGGAAAAAACACAATTTATTAAAGCACCAGAGCATTTTATGACCTGATTGCTGAAATATTTATGCTGGAGATGAAGTTTTTCTATTGAGGGGCAGTACACGAATCGAAAATGCTGTGGACATTGATCAAGTGTTTTACAGATCTGTTATACTCTGGAATAAACAAGTAACAAAGTGCTAAGTATGTTAGAGGAAGGCACTAAGACTCTTTGGAGTCCAGTTATTAAAGGATGATCTTACAGAAAGTCCATGCTGGGGTCTCATTGAATCAAAAGGGAAATGGCTGGTGTGAGTGACATACAGACCTTCTATAAGATGTGTTTTGATGACGCTATCTTACAGCTTCACCTGTACCAGTACTTGCACAAAGGAAGTGGGGGGTGTGTGAGTGTCTTCTTTTTCATTAATTGTTTTCTGCCTTGCCAGGGAGATATCTCTTTGGTTTTAAATACTGTAACGTAATGTACATGGTGAGAAATGAAAGGTAGGATTTCAATGGAGTCTCCCTGAAAACATCTGTTTCATGCTGAGGTTTCACAGTGGAATCAGAAGACCCCTGTGGCTTTGGGACCCTTTGCTGGCCGGACTTGGGGCAGGTGGGAATGCGTTACCTGTAAGCATATGACTGAAGGCTGGGGAAGAACCTGGGCAGTGGATCCCTCCTGGCTGCTCTGCAGGGATGTTCACTGTTCCAATTCCACAACCTACTGCCGGGAACCCCTGGCTTGAGGAAATGTGGGTGCATGCTGGTGATGACTAGAAGCTGTCATCTTCATTCAGGAAGGCGGAGAACAGGGGGGTGTGAAGTAGAACTGCAATGAGAGAAATAGGAAAGCATGTGTAATGCTTTGGGGGGCACCTTTTTCTTCCTAACATACACACAAATAGAAATTATTGCTTATCTCCCTCCCTTTGCTTAGCTATCCATGGTATCCTGAATAAGGAAAATGGTGTGTTAAGAGAACAAAAGCTGTTAGGTGTTTGTATGGCGAGGAAAAAGAAAATCTGGACATCTGACAGCTAGAAGCTAAACAGAAGTTGCAGCTGGACAGAAAGGTCAAAAGTTAAGGTGAGCCACTGGCGATTCCTGAGATGTTTAAACGAGTTGGTTCCTTTGGGTAAGTTTCAGCATCCGGGTACACGTTTTGCTGTCAGTCAGTCCACTGTAAATCTGGAGCTTTAATGGAGTTTTTCTGTGCTCGTGCCAGTACAACTGAGGGTAAACTTTGGCTCTGGTTACATTCATCTAGAGCAAGCTGCAGCTTGCCTTATCCACAGAAGAATTCCTGTTGACTTCATAAAGTTTTTCATGAGTTGAGACATCTGGATTTGGTACAGTAATACTTAACATTGGGATGTTGTTGTAAATGTTAGGATGTTTACAGAAATGAGAAACAAGTCAGATCCCTGCTAACTATTTCAGGTTAGGAAGCATAAGGTTTCTTCCAAGAAAAATATCTGAGCACTCTAGTGCAGCATCTGCTCCCAGTATTCTCGTCCGCAGGAAAACCTGCATTCAGGAAGATTAAAATTAGCTTCCCTGGATTCCTGCATAAAACTGGCAGCTTGAGAATCTCCTGTGACTAGCAATTGCTAATTGCACTAATTCCCTTTAGTGTCAGTGAAACTGTGATGGGTGCTGAGCAGCTGTCTCACATCCCTTGGGAGTTCCAGCCTCAAGTCTACCCTGAGCCACGGCATGCATTGTTTGATAATTAAGCCCTCAGCCTCTGTTCCAAGCTCACAATAAGTGAGAAATTGAGGATAGCAATGATGATTATTTAGCAAGGGAGAGGTTTCTTTTAGACACCCTTCCCTTGTACCTGAGTCTAAATTTTGGAGACTTTCTGAATTAGATGCACTGTATGGTTACACGTCTGTTCCTCAGTTAGACCCCTTTTAAAATACAAATTGTCCATCCAGAGCAGAAACTGATTTAGCCTGTTTTTCTACCTCTGGCAGCTCACGATCCACTCCAGCACGTAAATTTAAAATGAATATCCACCATGACAACTTGGAAGATATTAGCACATAAAAACCTTCATGAGTTGCTTCAGTTGCAGTAAGAACTTGTCATAAACCAGCAGGAACTCACTGTCTGCAATGTGGCAAAAGTGTTCGCAGGTCTCTGTGCCAGAGGTTAGCTGGCAGCGAGAGGGAACTGCTGCTGCTGAGGTGGAATTAACTGGCTGCAGCTTACATGGATTGGTGAAGTGGATGCTAAGCCAGTGACTCAGTGGTAAACAGAGAGCTGGGGCTCTCCCTTTGCAAACCCTGCAAGCACAAGCAATGATCTCCCCTTCATTTTGCAAAATACCGGAGGTTTTATGAGCAATTCCAAAGGTTATATAGAAAATAAAAGGTTTTCCTCACCCTGGCTGGTGTAATTAAAATGTTCCCTTACATGATTGCCTTCTTGGGATCTTAGCATTAGCCTTGAACCTGAGATGTTGCTGAAGCTCTGTCCCTGGTTTACCCAGCAGCGGAAGAACAGTAGGACTTGCTGGTGCTGCTTTCAGCAACCCTATTGGCATGGCTTCGCTTGCTTGGGAACTCAGCTAACAAGTCGCATTCAGGTAAAAATCTCCCATGGCTGGAGATCACCTCTTCCACATCACCAACTGGATGTACCGTTAACAGCAATGTGAAGCTGAATGTTATCTATCTGTCTATTACTAATCCAATATTCAGCATTTCCTTGTTACTTTTCAGAGAGACTTCATATATGCACTAAAGGAGGAGAAAGACACAGCAGGACCTTTCTCTACCGTATCATTTTTCAGCTTAGGGGCTGCTCTTCCTGCATTGCCAACAGGAGAAGAGTACTCCAGTCTTCTCTGAAAATGTCTGTACCTCACCACTCCAGTGCTTCAGGAGGTGTTTTTCAGATCAGCCCCTCTGGTACTCAGCATTGAGCTGCCTTGCTGCTGGTTCACCTGTGAAGCAGGGTGAGCTGTGCATGGGAAGAGGGTATTTCAGAGAGGTGGTTCCAAGGCATCATGTGCTGTCAGAGTAGGCACCTCCAGAGCCTTCTGGTTCCAGCAGCATTTTTAGGTTCATCAAAATTAGCATTTCATACTGAGGAGTAGGAATGCTTCTTCAGTACCCCAGTCTGTGCTAAACATTGCACTCTTCCCAATCCCATCCAAAGATGTCAGTATTTACAAGCTTCTGGGATCTTTTGGTATCTATGCATGTACCCAAGTCAGACTGCACTGAAATAGCCAAGTGGTGGACACTACCTTCAGCACCAAGAGGGTCATTACAAGGAAGAACCTGAAAAACAAACTTTTCCTAATACAAACTGCACATAAGGATTTGTTCCTTCCACTGTTTGCTAAGAGCTGAGCAGAAGTGTCCTGCATCTGACGGGAAAAACAAAGGATGTTCCTTTCCGTTCCTGTCTCCCTTCTGGGGACACTGTGTCCCTGTGCTAGGCACAAATGTGAGGGGAGAGGTGCACACAAGACATTCTGTATCTCCAGGAGCCACCTTCCAGATCCCAAGAAACTGTATTCAGCAGCGCTAATGAAACTGAAAATGAACACCTTGAGTTACAGTAACAGGTTTTTTTTGTGTGTGTTTTTATCCTTTAAAGTTTCCTTTAACTGAACTCACTTGTTCCCTCATTAGAATTCCAGGGCCACAGGGTAGCTGAGCTGTTCCTTGGTCTGCTGCTGGTCTCAACCTTAACTCTCTGCTGTGGCTGTGAGGCCCATTGGTAAGCTCAAAGAGGGGAACCTGCAGCATTACTAATACTGGAGTATAGTGTAGGCCTGGCCTCTTGCTCAGTCTTCACTCAGACTGTTCTTCTCAAGAAGGAATTGGCATTGGAGAGGTTTGCATTGCTACTATTTAATGTAATATCATTCATTAAGGAACTTGCCAGTGGGTGGCTTGGCTACTGAAAAAGAAGACATCAGGCCATAAAAGTTGCTTAAATTATTTTTCAAATAAAGTTTTTGAAGCTGCAACACTTGCCTTCAAGTATTTCAGAACTTAAAAGTTGGCCTATGTTAAAGAAAAAAGATACAGCAACAAAGTTGTTTCAGAGATGGAAGTTGTTTGCCATCATGTATAAAAGGTTTATTGTATCTCTGTTGATACCAGTGGAACAGGCACTAGGCTGGTCCCTAATTTCAGTGACCATTAACCAGCCAGCTGTGATAAGGTGTGAGGCAGTAATTACTGGTTTTCTGACATATTGTTCCAGTGATCTCTGAGTTAGTGAGCCGCTCAATTAAGTTAAAGCATGATAAGATTTCATTAAGATGGTCTGAATTACCTACTCAAGCAACCAGAGATTAAAGCTTCCAAACCGAGCTTTGTTCCCTGAGATGTCCATTCCCACTGCATTTGTTTCCATAAATGACAAAAACTGCCAGGAGGTTGGCAAAACAGACCCAAGGAAACATCCCTATGAACTGCTGACTGCTCCCCTCAAAGGGTACGTTACACTAGTGCTGACAGCCATGTACATACAGATCTTAAATACCTTTCACTGATACAAAACACTTCATGAAAGTCAACACTTTGGACTTTGGGTCAGAGACTGAACCAAACATGATCCAAAGGAAATAAGTCTTTCCTAAAAATAAAACCTGTATATGACCTGGACTTCTTCTGTACTATATACAGCATCACACATTAGGGGCTCATAAAGCATAACTTGTAAGTTGAGAGCAGAGTTGTTACTCTACTCCTGTTTCTATAGATGTCCTGGGATTTCTAGTAAAAATACACTTTAAACACCATATCCAGTTTCTCTAAAAGTTTTTTCTCGAGCCATTTTCCTTTGAGAATGCTAATCTAAATGCTTTTTTACTGCTAAATGTCCTTTACTTCACAGTAAAGGATTTATGGGAAAGGTGCAGTGAGTGGTAGGAGGTATATCACAGGGAAGAAAACATGGCTTACAGAATAGAGTGGAAGCATTAAGACTCTAAAGAAGAACATTCCTGAGGTTCTTGCTGGAGCACAATTCCATGTTAAACTGACTGGGTATAAAAATAAAATAATTCTTAAATGTAAAAATATTTTATTTTTCTTTTTTTTTTTTTACTTTTTTTTTCTTTAATCAGCATTTTTGAAAACCTTCCACTTTTATAGAGAAGATGCTATTCCCTATTCAGGATGAATATAAAAATCAAAATATTAGGAAATTATGGAAAATGGGCATTCTGGCTTTTTTTTTTTTTCATTAACTGTACTTAGTTCATTGTACTTTTTGTGTCTGAGCCTCAGAATAGTTGTGTTTCCATGTAAATTTCAATGCAGCAATCTTTTATTGATCTTTAAGTAGGCAGGGTTTTGTTACATCTGAATTCGGATTTAATCTGATGAAGAATCAACCTGGACTAGGCTGTATAAACTCAAATGCTTAATTTTTATGTTTATACAGAAATCAATGAAAGCCTGCTCTGTATCAAGGATCTGACTGAGGTGGAGATTCCAAGTACCTTTTTTTTTCAGAGAAAAATCCTCCAATTCTAGTAAGTTTTCATCCAAATTAAACAAATGGGTTATTTTTATGCCTTCAACTGTAGGGTTTTATCCTTGTAACCAGTTTCATTTCATTTCATCTCAGTGAAAATTACATATTGCTGTAGTCAGGCTCACTGTAATAATGTAAAACTTAGTGAATTTGGACAGACAGATAGTGCTAGACTGTGGATGTCACAGGGGAAGTGCCTCCGCAGTACAGTGAGCCCTCTAGGCTTTAATCTGAATTTAGATGTCTCACTCGACACCTGCATGTCAAAGGAAAGAACCCAAATTATAAATCATTTATCTTTAATTATTTCTTATCCCTCCCCATCCCCCGTTAAATAGTTATTAAAATAGAAATTGGTGATGTTAATGCAAAGAGACTCCAGGCTATCAACATGGCAAAACACCAGAATATGTCAGAACAAAACCAGCAAACCAGCATCCATTCCATCACTTTCCTAAGTTCATCTGCAAACCTCTTCAGCTTAATGTTGTCTGATCATCATAAGGGCTTGACATGACAAAGCAAGACCCGTTTCCCATCTGACATACATCAGCAGAGGCCCAGAGAAGTCAGATGAGGAAGATCCTCCCTGATGGCTCTTTCCAGAATTGATGATAAGGGGTTATTCTTGTCATTCAGTATTGGTTTCTGAAGGGCTGAAGAGGAACCAGCAGGCCTTTGTCGCTGTCCCCTCCAGCAGTAGCTGGGAATCCTACTGAAAAATGAAATTTTGTGCAGTAAGAAGGGGAGCAGAAATACACAACTTCAGGCTGAATTTTGCAACATGCTCCAGTCAAAACTAAGGAGAACAAAATTGTGAAAATACGGAAATATTTTGCTTTGACATTTTAATGACTTGTTTCATGTTGGAAAAGTGAAAAAACTATTTCAATGTAATCAGAAATAAACACTTTAGTTGGCTTTAAAATCACATTTCTCATTTTGCAATTAACCTAAGGGGAAAATTGAACATTCAAATTGATTCAAAATATTCCTATTTGTTAGTCTGCTTGTTTTATAAGAGATAAAAATACAATTAATTTCTATCCAGACAAATTTTTTTGGTCATTTTCTTTCTTAAGTTTAGAAATTGATTCATAAAAAAGTCTTTATTTGTCCAAATATGCCGACAACACTGAAGTTACTGGAAATGTCATCTGTTATTTAGGTGCCATGGTTTGGCCCCAGCCAGCAACTATGCCCCACGCTGCTGCTCCCTTGCTCCCCACTGGTGAGATGGGGGAGAGGATCAGAAGTGTAAAAGTGAGAAAACTCCTGAGTTGAGATAAAGACAGTTTGACAGGTAAAACAAAAATATCAACATTGTTTTCAGCACAAATCCAAAGCACATCCCCATACTGGCTACTATGAAGAAAATTAACTCTCTCCCAGCCAAAACCAGCACAGTAAGAAAAAAGCTTTGCAGCATAAACCAAACAATAAAAAAGGAGCAATGTTTATACTGGAGCTCTCTAAATCAAGCTCAGAGGATTTTATTGTGGCTGCCTTCCAGCTCGGAGGATCCAGGAAGATGATTAAACACAAGAGATTTGCTTCTCACAATTCAGCAGCGAAACTCCGCAAGAAATAATCCCAGCTCTTCTGCCTGCATTACTCCAGAGCTATGTACAGAAACTAAACAGGAGCTCTACTAAGCTACCAAAGAAATGCTGGGTAAATGGGGATATAAGTCGCCTGCTACTTAGTGCTCTCCATCGGTGCAGGTCCTATCCATCAAGTGTGCGTCCTGTGCTTCAGCAAGCCAGCATTCTCCATGCCATGGGTGAAAGTTTGACTCTAAGAAAAGACTCAAGCCCCCATTTCAAGATTTTGGATCCATATTCTTTCTGCTGTAGTACACAGCTAGAATGAATAGCTCTTTATTTATTTTATTCTTTAGGAATGAAATGTTCTGTTTCAGACCCTGGAATACATATATATAAGGCAATGACCATCTAGCTATAAAATGAGCTAACGCTAACACGTTAACAAGCTGCTAAAAATGATCATTTCATTTCAGATCTCTGATTTACACCTGAAGGACCCTGAAAGCCATAGCACGGAAAAAGGAAATATTTACGTGCTCAGCATTAAAACCAATTTGACAGACTGCAGAAGTAGAGTAGTAGTATGTGCAATGGCCTGCTGTTGAAAAGGAACCTTTTTTCCCCCTACATGCCATGTTTATGTCTTCTGGTGCTGCAGCTGAGGTGGCCTAAACTACAGAATAGCATACGTATTTGACAATGAAGTACAGGTTTCTGTATTTTCTCTGGCTTCTGTTGCTGCTGCTGCTACTAATCCCTCATTATTCACTTGAACATCTGTGAGGACTGCAGATGTGCCCAGAAAATTTTATGACCATAAACAGTTAGTGCAAACTTAATGCGCCATTTGAATTAACTAATATCATTAGTAAGATATTAGAAGCATTAGGCAGTGAAAGCAAGTATGCCTGTTCTACAAAACTATAAATTTTCTTTAAAAGACTGACAGACACTAAGCAAAAAGCTGATGTTGTTAAAGTCCATGGGAATAGATATTTGTATAGATAAGAACAGAAACTTATTACATGTGCAATTTCATCATATACATTCAAGAAAGAATCTCACAGGTATAAAAGGCCAAATTGAGAAGATTCACCAAAGGTGTAACAAAAGAAAAATAAACCAAACAAGGCACAGCAGCTTTCTCCAGTTACATTCCTTGGATTAATAATCATGATTATAATTTGCAACGTGAATTAATGAAATGTGAAAAAAATCAGGATAAAGAGATGTGTATTGGGGAAAAGAAGAGGAAAAACACATTTCCAGAAGCCAGTGCATTCTGCACGTGGAAGGAAGAGGCATGTGAGACTGATTTTTAAGTTTTGAACACTATAAACAAAAAGTGATGTGTACTTCTGGCTCCACTACCTTACACACTGTTAGTTTAATCATGTCTGGCACCAACTGTTAATTTGAAATTACTTTAATGAATGTTCATCTTCTCCTCTTGAAGTGATCTACTTTGAGAGCTAACAAAGCCTGGCTCCTTATGGATTTGCATGTCACCTAAGCCAGTCCGCTGCCATAGCGCTAGCCTCTGTCAAACACAAACTGTTGTTTCCTTTCAGGTTTTCTGAAGCATCTACCTTCTGCCAAGCATTCAGAGAATCCTCCCCAGAGCCCTTGGACTGGAAAGGACCCTGGAGACCAGCTGGTCCCAGCTTCTGTTGAAGCTGGTGCTTATCCAGGACCTCATCAGGACAAGCCTGGAGTGTTCCTTCCCTAGACATTTGCACAGTGATAACCCCAGCAATCTCTCATATCCCCTTTGGTAGCTCACCAGCCCCTCCACGCATTCACCACCCACACCACCATGATCCACTGCCACACGGGAGGCAGCATGAGGCTGGTAAGATGCATCTTCATTGGGCTAATGTGCCAATGGGGCTGCCAGTAGCCCACTTCCAAGGGGGAAAATGGGAGAGAAATGGCCCTTCTCCCTCTTAGCACTGACAAGGTTTCCCTTTTCCATCTGGGTGTTGTCCTACACACGCCATATGTGGAACCTCACTCTCCTGGGAACTACACCTCTCTCAAAGACGGCTGAGGGTGGGCAGCAGGCCCAATATCCACCAGGAACTGGCAGGCTCATGGTGTGATGTTCTACACTAACTCCCTGTGGCTCCTGTGTCTTTGGGTGCCTCACTGTAACATACTGAAGTGCCCTTTCAGGTGTACTAGGGTGAGAGCCAAAGCAAGCCTGGAGTCTGTGCCTAAGACCCCCCTCAAACTACCCTATTCCAAACCCAAGCTGTGCTTGCAGAGCCATGTTTAGGCTGTGCCCTAAGGCTGGGAGCCCCGATAAGAAAAGCAGGTGCCTGCAGCTGCTGCAGTGCCTGGCTCGGGGAGGAGAGCTCTCTCTTCCCATTTCTGTGCTAACAAAATAAATGTCATTGTTATTAATGATGATTGCTTTTAATGGAGCTGTGTAGTGCACAATGATAGAAATGTTCCCATTATGATGGTCTGAACAAACAGCTACTGCTGACAAATCTCTTTGTCTCCTAATATTTCTCTACTGACTTTCAGACTTCCGATGATGCACATACTGTCTTTGTAAATTCTCCAATACAGTTGCAAGTATCTTTATGAATATTATGTTTGCTTATCAACACCCCATTAGCTACATGGCACAACAGCCTGATGGGGTGAACAGAATTGTTATTGACATCAGATAATTTTATTTTTCCTCCTAAGTTGAGCTAATAAACTGTTCTGTTTAAAGATCCAGTAAAAGAACTAGCAAGATTAATTCTAGGGATATTCCTCACCTAAAATGAGTGCCTTTGCACATTACCCCTGTAATAAAGAATGAGGCTAGCAGAATTTGCTTTGGTCTGCTTCAAACTGTAAGATCTCATGTTCGATTTATGTACGTATGATGCTTAGTGTCTTAGCTTCAGCTGTGGCCTTTCTCCAGGCCATGCAGCCCTACAAATTTGGAATACATTTACTGGGGTTCTGTAGATCAAAGTCTTGCAGTCAGAAGGCTCTTGAGCTTTGCCCTAGTTTTCTGCAAGGATTGTGACAAACACCTACAAGCAGTTGGTCAGACAATGTCCCTATGGAAGGACAGACAAGCCTCACAGTCAAAAGCCTCCCTCACGTCCTCAGCATGGCTTCTATTGAAATGCATACACATGCTTGCTGCTGCTGGGCCACAGACACTAGCTGGCCTGCATTAGGCATTTCAGACATGAACAGTGACTCAGACTCACAAGACAGGCCACTTCTCCTTTTCGTGGTGATCTAGTGCCCTGTGGTTTTGAGCAGGGGATTTCTAGGTCATGTGTTGGACAAATGGCCATTGATCAGGCATGAAACTGTTGTGCAGCCCATGCAAAACACACTGGGGAGCAGCCGGCTGTGCCAGACTTTCCCTTGAACCTTCAGTGCTGAGAGGACACGTGCTTGCATGGACCAAGGGCTTTGGAAGCACCAAACCCAAGCACCTTACAGTGCCTGCACAGAGCAGTTACATGGGGATGGCAGGATATGCTGGCTCTACCATGTTTGATGTGACAGTGTGAGCAGGTCTGGGCCAACTTCCATGTTTCTGTGAAAAGTTCAGAGTAGCCTTTCCCACCACAGGTCCTGACTCAGCAGAGCACTGAACTCACGCTGCAGTTGATGTGCATGTGTCCTAGTGACTGGAGTAGGATTTGAGTTTTAGTTTCTGTCTTTGCTAAACTGGGTTCTGGAGCAAGCTCAGTTTCATGTACCATCTAGCAAACAGCGGTATTAGAAGCACAGCGCGGCTGTCACCGCTATAGTCTGGAAAATACGCTGGTTCGTGTGATTTTAAAAGCCGTAATTTTGTTTCTTAAAATAAGAGGCTCTTCAAAAAAAAAAAGACAGAAATTAAAAATTAAAAATTAAAGCACCAAAATACAAACAGATGTAAAGCATGCAAAGAATGACCTTTCAGTTCATAGACTGTCTCACTCTAACTATGTGACTGATCTGAATCATTCACAGAACAATTACACTGAATGCAGAAAATGAGAATTTCTCCATCTCAATGCCGCTATACAAAGACCTGAAGTTTGAGGATATATGGACTACTATACTCTTTTTAACTCTGGAGGCCAACTTTTTTGTTAAAATCAATTTAGTATGTTATGTGATTGTATTGGGTTTCTGTACCAAGGTTTTGGTATTAGGGGAGCTACAGGGGTGGCTTCTGGGAGAATCTGCCCGAAGCTTCCCCTATGTCTGACAGAGCCAATGCCAGCTGGCTCCAAGATGGACCCGCTGCTGGCCAAGGTCAAGCCCATCAGCGATAGTGGTAGCACCTCTGAGATAACATAGTTAAGAAGTGGGGGAACAAACCAGCAACTGCAGCCAGAGAGAGGAGTGAGAATTCAGTATGCTTCATTTGGACACAGGTTATGAATAAGGTTGAAGTTATTCCAAACAAAAATTTTAGGTTTATGAAATGAAATACTTCAAAAAGAGCTGTTTGAAACTTTCAAATAGTTTTTTCTTGAATTCTTACTTCATGGGAAACTTTGAAAATTTAACTTTTCCTTCCAATTTATGACAAAATGAAAAGTCAAAGTCGAAGTGTTCCATAAAGGAGAAAATCTATATATTGACCAAATGCATTGTAAGATCATTAGCTGAATTAATGTTTGACCATGCAGACATATGTATTTTCATATTGCTATACATTCCCATGTAATTTTATTCCAGAATTTAAGAATGCATTAAAATAGTCACTAGCTAATGCAGGTGGGAAAGAAACTTTAAACACATAAAGTAAATGCACATTTGCATTGTGATACCTCCGTAAATCTGCACAGAGCACATACAGTGATCCAGTGTGAGGTGGTGAATAAGGATGAGTCAGAGCAGCCGGAGGCAGAGCCGCTGCCCTTGGGAAGGAGGGAAAAGGCTCCTTGGTGTCTCCTCCGCAGGGATGGAGCCCAAAAAGCTGCTGGAAGGAGATTATTGTAGGGGGAGAGGCTGGGGAGGGGCTGCACTGGGTGCCCGGCACCCTTAGTCCCATCAGAGCCAGCTGTGGGTGCTCAGTTCCTCCTCTGCTGAGTTGGGCATCCCCAATGGCACTTGGGGGCTGCCGCTTCACTCCCGTGGCTTTCCCATTCCCTTCCATTTTCCATCAGTTGCTTCGGTTGCTGCTCTTTGGGAAGCACAAGAAATGGAGCATTTATTTTTAGAAGCTGCAGGAAGAGCTCAACCCAAGGCAAATTCAATTACTTCAGGTTGCACGCAGGCTGCCCAGAACCGAAGGAGAAAGCTTTGCCCAATAACAAATGCCCTAAAAGCCAGCACCGTGAAGGTGCTGTGCAATGGGAGCATCACTTCACCATTTGAAGAGCGTGTTCAGGTCCATGGGGCTGGCTCTGGACACCCCCCCCCATGGCTGCACAAAGCCCTTGATGTGCCCCATCCCACTCTTTCCCATGCAATGGGGATCCAAGCAGTTGCTCCTGCTCCTGGCCAAGCCCCTCCACCTCTGGGTATTTCCCAGCCTGGAGTATCCTCCCGGATGCTATTCCTGGACCAGTTTTAAGGCATCCATTGCCCAAAGCTTCTGCTGGGTTGTTCCTGGAGACCTTGTGGCTGGGGAAGAGGAGAAGGGGTGGGTGAGAGGCTCTTTGGTTGGAAGCTTTCACTCTGTAATTAAGCAGAACAAGCTCAGTCTCTGTTTCTCTCGCCCTGCCTGAGCGAGCACAAAGAGGAGAAAAGGCCTCAGACAATTACAACAAGCAATAAAAGTGCACAGAGAGGTCCATGGAGTGATTCTTCCTTGACACGCTCGCCCCCAACAAGTGCCACATGTCCTGTGTATAAATAGCAGCTGCCCAGACTTGCTTAATCATCCCATTGTTGCCTCATAATATTAATTAAACATTCCTCCGGGATTGTGTGCATCCTAATGAAGCCGGGAAGGAAGGGAACAAGTGCGTGCTGGGGGGGGCACAGCCTCAGTTCGCCAAGCTGTGTGCAATCACGTTTAACATATGCATTAAAGCGGCAGGAGGGCTGAGGCTGGAAGCGTCTTCAGTGGTCAGCGGTGATGGGGACGGTTTGGTTAACGCTGCCCAGGGATGGGGAGCGGATCTTTGCTCCAGGGGTGGTTCGAGGGAGCATCTCCCCCTGTCACAGACACGGGCGCAGGGGCCCTGGCAGGAACCCGTTCATATCAAAGGGACAATTAATCCGCAGCTGCTCTGCAAAGGGGGTGGAAGCAAGGAGCAGCCTGAGGCGCATTCAGCGGCAGCTGCGGCATCACCGCATCCGCCCCATGGGTAGAGCCGGGTAGGAGCAGGGGCAGGAACGGGGCTGCACCAGTGCCCATTGCGGAAGCACCCGACTGCAGCGAGCCCGGCTCTACTGGTGCCGCTGGTGCCGTCCAGAGCCTCTGCTCTGCCCAAGGACCACCGTGGTCACATCCCGCCCCCCCCGCCCCCAAGCCTGCGGGGCCGAGG
>JANHGB010045106.1:0-10966 GCA_026283785.1 Coracopsis vasa | reverse complement strand
AAGCTAATGTGTTTATCTGCTGGTAATGAAAGGAATGACAAGCCAGGGATGAGCAATAGCTGGTGCTGCAGATTGCAGTGACAGGGACGTGGGCTGCTGTCTGACAAACTACCAGCTGCTCTTGATCCAGGTTAAGATATTGCTGAATTACTATCTCCCAGCTGCTCATAACATCTTCCTCTCCAAATCCTCATCTCTACCAGCTCAGCTGAGAGCTCTGAGGTTACAAAGGGAAACAAGTATTTTACATAGCAAAAGGTACACTGAATTTAGACCACTGTGTAGAAGCAGGTTACTAACTGAGCCAGACAGGCAAGTTAGCAGAAGCTGTGCCCACCAGCAGGTTTTCTTACAATGTATGCTCTTTCCCTTAAGGCCTGCAGCTGCAGGCATATAACCCTTCGTGGAATTTTTGGTGGGAGCACTCAAATACTTTCTGGAAAGAATCCAGAGACACGCATGCCAGTAATTTTAGGGTGGCCTATCTTGCAATTTTATTCTTCAATTTCAATAAAATGATCATCACAGCATTAAGGGACAATTTTAGATTTTACAGTGTGCAGAAAAGCTAACATGTAAAGGCTTGAAAAATAAAAAGAGAACCTGAACATTTGAGATAGTGAAAAACTTGTTCTCTGGGGCATATTTATTTAGAATAAACAACAGTCACTCTTCCCTGACCCTCTCCAAGTATACTACTTGTTTCCACATTTCATTAAAAATGCTAACCCATGAAAATTCAAATCCAAACCATTTTGATGCAGGATGGCACCATGTTTCCTGCAGTTACAGTGTGATTACTTTGTAATTCAATTGTCCTCTACAGATAAGATTTTCTGGCTAAGCTGCATTTTTTGGGGGGGATATGGAGCATATCATGAACTCTGCAATGAGGCCAGAGGGGGTTTATATCTCCCATTATGAGTCAGAGTTGTCAGTAGTCCACCTCCTGATAATATGCCAAGTAGCAATATGTAAAAAATATTTTGCCAATATTTTTCCATTAAATATTCTTTCTTTTGTGTCAATCAAATTGTCCCAACAATAACAACTCCCCCTTTTTTTCCATTGATACTGAGAGCTTACAATATTGGATTCTTCTCTATTGACATGCAATGATGTCAAACGTGCCTTATATTTGTACAGTCAAATATTTGCAGCAAGTCACACACAAAAAGTGATTGCAGATAAAATTAACTCAGCATTTCACTTGAACACTTTTTTTAACAAGTGTTAAACCACTTCTGAGGTCTTTGTTCACTCCTAGTGTCAAAACATATCAATATCAGCAGTGCAGCCTCAGGAATGACCCCAGGGAGATAACCGGCTCCAGTCCCTGCTGCAGACCCCTCAGCCACCTGGCCCCAAGTTAGGGCTGAGTGCCTGGGAGGGATCTTTGAGCACCAGGCGAACAACAGGCAAGAGAAGATGCAAGAAATACTGTAATAACACACCTGAGACAAGTCATTGTATAATAGCCGATGGCCAGCGCCGTTAGAAGGATGTTGTACTTCAGAGGCTACCTTTCCTAGCCATCTTTTATCTAGCTATTCCCCCACTTCAAATTCTGACACCCCTTGACTTAATTTACCTTAGTCTATTCTTTCTACAGGCAGACACTAGTACTCGACCCCTTTTGGATGTTCCACCTGAAAGGTCAGACTTACAAAGATACATCTTCCTCTATCTGAGGCTGAGCTGGTGTATATTTAGATGCCTCTCAGTTCTTAGAACAAGATTTTCTAACCCTGCCTCAGGAATTTTCTACTTTTGTTTTTCCATTTTATTCTAATGCTCACAGAAGAAAGAGCAGACATAAGAATGGGAGAAATTGTTTTCTTTGTAGTCCTTCACTTTCTGTAGTCCTTCACTTTTTCTATCCTCAGCAGAAACAAAACTGATGAGCAATCAGCAAAGTTATTTCAGCCTTACACTCACAGCTAGATAGCAAACTATTTAACCATGATTAAAGAGGCAAAAGTCCCATCAAAACCAATTTGTGTTTTTCCTGCATTATTTGGACTGATTCTTTATATCATTTCTAGAGCAGCCTGTCCAGTGTTGTGCATAGAAAAAAAAGATCTGTACTGATGGTAGCTTACGGGATAAATTACACATTTGTAGGGACAAAGGAAAACAAATCACAAAGACTTTGTCTCCCTCTGGTAAGACAATGTAATGCAGTACCAGAAAGCACACGTTACTTGTTCCTAGAGGAGTTATAACTAGGTGACATTTACAAGCATTCAGCTAATGAATCATGGGCTCTTGAAATAGGAGAGGAGTTTTCTAATGGGAACACTATAATATTCCATCCAGGACAGATTCTTTCATGCTGTGGAATACTATATCATTATGATAATAGCAAGAAGATTTGTTACTCAAAGCCCAGAGGGGAAATATTTTGTAGATCAGAAGAGAAAATATTGTATTATATTCTCAATGTTTATGAGATACCATGACACAAAATACAATTATCTACTTGATAGGGTTCAGGTGGTAGAAGTTTAGATATTAATGAGAGTTACGTCATGACAACAAGGTTTTATGAACTAGTTTGTTTCTTTAAAGACATTCCATTCTCAAATGCCACCACACTGATACTAAACAAGGGAAGAAATCAAAGCAGAAGGCAATATGACATTTTGGAAATGGACTCAAAACCAGATGCTAGGTCTAAAAGTCACAAGATTGCAAATGCAATCAACAAGCAAAGTCTGACAAAAACAATACTAAGGTTTGCTTCTGCTTCTGGATATAAATGCCAATTATTGCTTCAGACTTACATAAGTAAGTTGTTCCACACAACAGCACAGACTTCCATTAAAAAGACAAAAACCCCAAAACTTTAGCAATATGCAATCCTATTAAATCACTGCTTAGTTTATCTTGTGATTCAAAACCTTGGCAACCCAATGTCATCATATTAATAAAATACTTTTGAGGGGCATAAATAAGGCACTTACCATTGCACCAGATTTGTTTTTCCTGACAGGACCTAACCTGGCCTCATTTAGAACTGGGGAAAAGGAGAAGATTATGGCACCATAAGGAGGCCACATTCCATACTGACCATTGCTAATGTGAGAAAAAAGGACACCCCAGGACACACATGGAGAGTTGGTCTTAATTTGATCATAAGGGGCTGTCCAGAAGTGATTGTCTTAAAAGAATTTGAATCTCCTTTTGTGTGTATTAGCACTAAATGTGTTGTGTTTACACATCCATACAAATAAAACTGATGGGGAAGGATAAGAAAGCCTGAAAAAATCATGGCCAGCCTTAGATCTTCTTCAAAATGTGCAGTCTAATAATGTCAGCATCTATTTGCTGTAGTTGATTCTATTTTCTCTTTGTTGAGTAAAGTAAATTTTTGCCACACAGATTTTTTAGGTTTTGGAACAGCGACATTGAGTTCTTAGACTAACATTTTGGCAGAGGCCTTCCTCAGCCTTACCCAGTTGTTAGCACTTACGAAGTCTAACGTCCTTGAATTTAAGAGGATTCAGCCCTCCATGTCCAGGCAAGCAATTGGCCTGCCGTAAGAAAATCTTATGGCTACAAATTAAGTCCTGCCTATTGACTCATTCTTCAGACCTCTTTCTTTGGTATTGCACAGTATCTTTAACTGGGGCATTTCCAAACCTCCAGCACATGTTTTTATGAAGGAGAAGAGATAGCTACAGCCCTAGTAACTTTCCTGCACAGCTGTGACTGGAGGGAATTACGGGCTGAGAGCCCGAACAGTGAAGCAAGGTTTTATTTTTGTCTCTGCAGCTGACCTGAATGTTCAGTTCTGGGTACGTTGCAAGGGTGTGAAAGGGGTAGAATTTCTGAATCTAATCTGTTTTATTACAGATGGTGAAAGTTTTTCTTTTATTCTCAGTCTTGTTTTTGAAATTCACTCGTTTTGGAGAACTGGACCAGGACAATGCCATGCATATCAAGATCTTTCCCCAAATGACTGAGCACTTTCAGAATGCCCTTCCCCATTCCAATCACGATTCTGAGAGATTCACTAGTGTTGCTCACTGGAGTTTTCCAGCATCATTTGCAGGAACTTGTTCACTATATATATATAGGCTTGGAGGGAGGGAAGGCTTTGTCCTTGGAAAAAGGGAATGTGCAGGATGACAGATTTGATCTGTAATTGGAGGAAGAAGCACTTAATTGAAGGAATAGCCTATCTTCTCTTTGCAGAGAATCTTGGTGAAATCAGCCTGCTTGGAAAGAGTGGAAACTAGGGAAATTACCATAAAAGGCTGATTTTACAAATAGCTTAAAAATACACTGTCATTGTACTTCATTTTAAACATAAACTTCTAAATTCATTGTAATATTGCTCTCCTGGTAACATCCTCTCCCGAGTAGAATTGTTCTCTTCAGGATCACATTGACAGCTCTGTGTCTTTCACTGCTATGCCAAAACTGCCTCTGATTTATCTGCTTATGTTATATCTGTCATTTTTATCATGAAGAACCAACAGTGTACTAGCCATTATTTGAAATAACCACAGTAGTTGTCTTGCAGCTGCCAGTCACCAAAACATAATCCATAACTCAGAATTTCTGATGTGGAAATTTGTTCCATCTGAGCATAAGCTCTGACAAACAAAGAATTATCTTTCTATATAGCATACAGAAATTCTATCTAATTCTATATAATATATAGAAATTGTATATGAAAAGCTACTATATAAAATACATAAAGTAGACAGAAATATAAGCCTAAATAAGCAAATATGGTTATTTCCTTTTGTCATATCTACAAATACTAGGGACCAAGGAACAGAAACTTTCAGGCTCACAAAGTAAAAGGTATGTTTCAAGCCTGAGCTCAATTCCTAAAGTACTTTCCAGTATGTCTTTTATCATCCTAGCGCTTCACACCAACATGTACAAGTAACTTTTCCCATTTTGGATATGGCCAGCATTGCTGGTAACAGCTCTGAAACATAAGTATGGTTGGGAGAGTCAATATAAATCCCATGGTGTAAGAATAAAATGACAAAGTTTAAACCCCATTCACTTACTTTCATTGTTCTGCGGCTGCGTGTATCCCTTGTACAACTAAAAGCACATGTGATTAGAAATTAATTCTCAGACAAACTGCTAGTACCTCTTTCTGAATGAAAAACTGCTTAAAACACTTTTTGCTAGAATTACATGGATTTGCAGTGGTGAAAAATGAACTCTGGTACTTGTGCAAACTGACCCAGGCTGCCTATAGCTCCAGGTCTCTGCCTGCAGGTTCAGGCCACTATTGACCTCAAATGACTTTGAACGAGCCTGTCTACAAAAAAGTTAAATGCTCCACGACAAGTTCTCTGGTAGCAGATACTCCTGCTTTGGCTGCAGGACAAGCTATGTCTTGTGTCTCTGGGGTACAAGATGTATAGGTTTGCATATACAGGTGTCAGAGCTGTCTCTTAAAAGAAGATAGCTCATGTGTGGGGCCCCACAGAGTTGGTAAAGCTGTTCCTTCCTCTATTAGCTTTTGTTTTTAAGCAAGCAGCTTTGTGCATGAATTGATTTTTTAAATTTTTTTTTTTCAGAGAAGCACATGCAGGCCTGATAATTTGCCATTTCTTTTATCAGAATTGTACTAACTATGGCAGATATAGAGACTTGTCTCCATTCCCCACTCATACGGTGTCTTACGGTCCCAGTGAGCGAGAGCGAAAGCTAAGGGACAACAGGGAAGCATCTCCAAGACAGTGATTCATAAAGCGATTCATTAGAAATAAAAGTTTTATGTAGCCTGGTGCAAATCACCAGTATGTTTTTAAAGTAAAAAATGTGGCACTGCTTTAAAATTTTATTCTTATCACTGTTTGAGGAGATTAAAACTGAAGTCTACTGTAACCCAAACAACTTAAATGTACTCATGCACACACGTCATGATGAGCTTGATTTCCTTGCCAGTGTACTCTTTTAGATTAGCACGTATGTGCAG
This sequence comes from Coracopsis vasa, assembly GCA_026283785.1. Taxonomy (NCBI): domain Eukaryota; kingdom Metazoa; phylum Chordata; class Aves; order Psittaciformes; family Psittacidae; genus Coracopsis; species Coracopsis vasa. The sequence goes on along the minus strand of JANHGB010045106.1, from coordinate 5,010 downwards.
GACCCAACCAGATGTTCCTGTATGACTGATAAATACACTGCTTCCTCATCCGTCCTAATGATTGGGAGCAACCATGCATTCCTGTCAGTAAGCTGTGAGAATGACCAAACCTAGGAGTTTTGAAGCACATAGAGTTGATAGCTTACTGGGGGACCAACCAGCTGTAATTGCATTCTAGTTAGTCACAACTCTCCTTCTACCCTATCATGATGCTGCCAAAGCTAGAAATAAGCTATGGGGTTGCATAGCAATCAGTTGTGTGTAAATGATATTTTGACCCTTGCTTCCCCTTGTTGCCCTCCTTGGCACTCCTAAATTCAATCATCTGTAGTAGTATCACTTGATCTTCACCTCCGTTCCCCCCTCAGATAAAACACTGAAGTGGCATTTACCACACTACCAATTCATTTTTGTAAGGGAAAAATTAAAAGAAATGAAAAGCACCAGTGGCTGACTAAATCTTGCTAAGTCTTCTGAATCAATCACCTGAGTCACTGCTAGCTGATATTTTACTTTCAAAATACCATAGCTCTCTAATAGCATCTTTATTTCTAAAACAAATGATGTAGTTTGGAATCACTGAAAACAGAAAGGTCACATGGTACAGCAAGGCTGTCTAATAAGAATGTACCCAAACATATGGAATAAATACAAATATTAATAGATAAAAATTGCTGAAGTGTAGCTATACAAAGAACTTGTTAGTGCCAAAGTGTTAGAAATCCAATAAAGGAGTTACATCTTTGTTATTTTTATTTGTTTAATGTAGAACTTCATCTCCACTAAAACCTAATTTTGTGCTATTAATCCCAGGAGATGCAACGATCTTCTCAAACACTGCTGCTTCCAAGCCAAACTTTCCATGAGCTCAGGGAGGTCTTCTTGGTGCTGTCACGTCAACAATTGACACAGCTCCTTGCAAATGTGACCTCAGAGCCCCAACTCTTCCTTCTTTCCACTACTTAGACACAGCTCCACCAGGCTCCCTCTGATTACGCTGTTGTAAAACCTATGCAGCTTAAGGAAGAATTCAGTCCTAAAGTGCTGTCCACCCTAGCTGCCATCCATAATGAAAGATACAACACCACAGGGTGGAAAGTCTTCCCCTCAGACTGGAGACTTTGGACTAGAGGCAACCCCCAATCTGAAGAGGCAGTGCCATATCCCAGGTGACTGTATCCTGCATGTGTGTATGGCACAAAAGCATTCTGGGCATCTTTTATTTACAAGACCACCACTGTCCCTTCAACAATCCCACTCTTTCCTCCTGCCTGAATGACAACTGAAAATAAATTGAAAAGTAAAGAGAATGTGGTGAGACACAAATAATTTTTGTACCAACTCATACTCTGTCCTAGATTACTGTTTCCTCAGAATTTCAGGTACAGTAACCCTTCTCCAAGTTAAATAAACTGGTATCCACTGTTTCTGTACTGTCATTTTGCTTCAGAAATGGTCTTTTTATAAATCCTTTTGAATTGGAGAGAACTGATCTATACTAAGATCATTTACTGTCATTTAGATCTCATTGGAAGAGGCTCCTCTTTAAACAAATACTGCCTATTGTTTTCTCTCCAGATAAAACCAGACTTCTGCCAGTTGACAGCTTAGTCCCTGGGGCAGTAAAACTGGTAGCAGTTTTAATCATAATGGGACTCTTTGGAGAACTTTTATTTCAGCTAAGAGGAGCAAACCTTCTACACCAGTGCAGCTGACTATGACATAGTTTCACAACTCAGAAATAGCCTCATCATCTGTGGATTTCTCTGTAATTTCTCACAGTCTTTGGTTTAGATTATCACAAGAATCAGAAGATGCCACCTCTAGTTAACCATCAAGTTTACGGTTTTCATTTTGAGATAGCTGAAATTGCCACAGAACTAATGTTTCAGTATTTTGTTTCCTTTCAATCAACGAAGTTCACTAAGAATAGCTGAAATATATCACTGTAACTTACTACAGGTATATGGTGGTGTGGGTTTTTTACCTGTGAAAAACTGCTCCAAACATAACCACGATCTGGCAGTTTTCACTTTTGTCTTAAGAAAAGGCTGGTTTTGTGTGAAGTCAGTGCTGAATGACTGCTTAAATCCTGGGACATTGATTCAAACCATTAATGGCATTACATTTCAAAGATTGTAATGACATATTGATGTATTCATTAATGCATCCTCTCATGAGACTTGCAGATAAGTTGCCGTGCAATAGCACATTATTTTTGTCCACTCAGAGAAAGCATTGATCCCTTCAATCTTGCTACTTCATAAGTCTATACCAAACCAAGGGAGTTCAATTTGTCAGGATTAAAAATTTATTAACCTGAAGGTATTTATAGCCCAGTACCTGGGTCAGAGCACCAAGAATTTCCGTAAAATGTATGTGGCACCCACCCAGTACAGCCTTCATGGTGATAACTAGGTAGGCGGGCAATTATGTTGACATTGAGACATCAGACCTGCTGTTGAGGTTGATTTTCCTACCAAAAAAACCTTCTCATGTTAAAGAAAGATGGAGTATGACAAACCACTGCCAACTCCCAAAATTCATGAGCTTCTTCAGCAGCTTCTTTTATAATCCATGTTCCAGATGTTCTAGAAGATCAAATGTTACTACTATCAAAAAACTTTGCAAAAGAGAATCTGATTACTATGCTACTTCAAGACTTTATGCTGTTTACTGGCTTTTTAATGACAGGAGAAGTATCCTGTAAGAGAAGAGAGGCTTTTCTTGGAAAGGTATAAACACAAAGGCATTAAAGTCAGTATCAGATTTCTTAATGGGCCTTGGTTGAAAACAAAAACCCAGGAGGTGCAAAAAACTTCTCTTGAGGTCTCTGTTGTGTGAAAACGTCCTGATCTCAAAGCTGTGCAGTGCAAATTGCATATGTGGCTTTGTGAGCAGATCTCAGCTGTTTATTTTTACGCACTGCTAAATATGAACAGTCACACATTAGCAAATCTACTTGCAAATGCATTTCAGAAACATTTGTAATTTTTTCCTCTATATCTCTATGCAGAACGAATTTCCAGACACAAATGCCTGTCAGTGAAGAACTGCGACTGTCAGAATTTTATACTAGAAAGTGCTTAAATAATTCACATTTATTAGAAAGTGAAAGCAAACAGATTGCACCTTCTACAACCTTACGAACAAATGTGGTTTATTTCACATACAGGTACCAGTTTACAGGAGATTGTCTGCACACCTCAGCAAATGCCTTGGCATTTGATACAGGCTTTGCTTCAGGTGAGAGGAAAGACCTGAATTACATTGCCAAGAATCAATTTACACTTCACTCTTCCATTGAGCTCAGTGATAGTGTCATGTACAAAACAATACTGGACCAGACACAGACACTCATTTTCCATTTATGAGTAATCAGAATGAAGTTTCATTCATTTTGGATTTAAGCCAGTAGAAAATAGCCTCTCCAGTTGTTCACTCACTGAATCCTCAAAGACCTTCTGGCTTGCAGGTCAACGGTACTAAGCCAAATTGTATGACTACAGCTTGCCCGATTACCTTAAATAGCAGTTCATGAGAATGACAATGGTTGTCAGGTAGGTAGAAGGGGGAATTTGGAACTATGAGCAATTGTATGCACTAAAGTATTAGAGAAGCATCAGATTCTTCCTTAAGTGACTGAGTGACCCGAGCAGTCTCAGCTGAAGTAAGAGAAAAGAAATTCAAGCCACAGGAATCCATTTTCCTCAGTCAAAAGAAGCAATTAAAATAAAAAGCCTCACTTCTGTCATAGAAGCCCAGCTCCTGCACAGAGTCAGAGACGAAAGCATTGCAACACCCTTTGTAATTAATACTTTACAGCAGGTTGCTCTCAGCTGGAGAGTATACTCCACTGTGGTGAGAATAAGCAGCACAGCAAATTTCACCTGTCCCACAGAAGGTATTTCCAATAAAAGGCAGTTGCGACAGCCAGAAACTGTCTACATGAATTCTGCCCAACAATTTATATAATTGCCTGCTGACCAGATGGAATTATTTTGCTTGGCTTCTCTGAGTCACAGAGCCAATCCCTACCATCTTCTGGAGCTCACTTGGCTAGACGATTATGTCCTGATCCTGTAATCAAACCTATGAAGGGAAAAAAAAAGGGCCTGTCCTCAGGATCATGGAAGATCAAGGCTGTAGAATAAGGGTGGGGCAAACCTGAGAGTGCTTATTATAGGAAGAGCTGGCAATGATGCCTCATATTAAGGTAATCTTATACTTCGTCTTACACACCTAACATGGAAATGATGGCTTACATCTTCCTTTTATGTGCTCTTATTTTTAGAGTAAGAAAAGGTAAGACTCTCCTAAAATGCTAAATATGCATCTTCCAACAGGCACATTTTACTTGCTCCTCACCAAACTTGGGTTAAGTCCCAAGAGATTTAGAGATTATTTTGTTCAAGGCCAGGCTGGATGGCGGTTTGAGCAACCTGGACTAGTGGAAAGTGTCCCTGCCCATAGCAGGGGAGTTGGCACTAGATCATCTCTCTCAAACAGAAATCTACACAGATGGCAAGGAAATAATGTCTCTGGAAACTTGGTGCAGATACACAAGATTTTCAACAGGAAGTTAAAGAATACTATTTATTGTGAATTAAGAAGTTAATCTTCACAGTCTCTTAACTTCAGGGGGAAGAGAAAGGGTGAGAAGTTTACACTAGTATCTTCTGCTTTACTCGCAGCATGACAAAACACACTGTACCCCCGCAAAACATGTCATGCCTATCAGGAATATAGACTCTTGCAGCTCTAACACCCCGAGTAACTCCTACCAAGCTACAGCTTTGTAACCAGCTGGCTTCCATAGTCTGAAAATTGGAACCTGCAAAGGCAGGCTGAACACCCTGCACCTCTGACCTTTGGGAGCAAGTTCAAGTTTTTGGAAGAAAAAACATCATTTTGCTCAGTGACATAGAAGCCTGCAGGGTCACCATAACCCAAATACATTCAGGAAAGAGTGACGCAAACACTGACAGTAACACCGCAGTCCCCATAGGG
>JANHGB010045105.1:0-36761 GCA_026283785.1 Coracopsis vasa | reverse complement strand
GACATTGCTTCCTAAACAGGTCATCCTATTTACTGCCCCCAACAAACCACCCAGTACCCCTTTGTAGTTAATGGCAATAAAAAGGAACAGGCAATTCTGTGGTACAATTCATCTCATTCTGCTATACACATCTCAAGTAGGTCAAATGAATCACCTACTATCTGATTCAAAAGTCAGGAATGTGAACATGAGAAACTGAGAAACGAAGGAAACAGGTTCATCAGGGAGATGGCAAAAACATTGAGGAAGAGAAGAAGTGTTAAGGAAGAGACAAGGGAAAAAATGTGGATATAAATTATAATGACTTCATTGGTCCTTTAGAAATAGTTGCTAAGATCAAGCAATCAAAAGGTGTATGAGTATTGAATGGAAAAAGTCCAACATGAAGATAAGCTACAAAAAATGTGACAGATTCTGTAGGTATTGAGAACTCCTCAACTAAGTGACTTAACTACTCACACAGAGAGCTTCTCAACTACTATTGAAAAGTGGTACTTTCTGTTTAGAAATATAGCATGTCTAACTGCAGAGGAAATTGTTTTGTCATGGAAGATGCAGGAAAAAGAAATGAAGAATGGATGCATTTAGGAAGCAAAATTTGGGGCTTTATGGGCTAGATTCTGACGTGTAAAAAAGAGACAAAAGTAGAGAATGGAGGAGAAAGTGGAGTGATTCAACCGGCAAGGTGTCAGAATAAAGGGGAAATAAAAGCAAAGAGGAAGAGGAAAAGAGGTCTAGAGGAGGAAAGGAAAACACAAAGCCATGGGCTGAATTGTAGGTTAAAGAAAAGCCAGTCAAATAAAGTTGATTAGTTTTATCTACCTTCAGGAAAAAACATACTCGAGAACCATTGCATGTAATTACACTGAAAATATGCTTTTGCAAGTCAGTTTTATTCTTTATGTGAAAAAACAAGAAGTGTATTACAGAAACACTTTTGTACTTGTTCATCTTGAAATATCACAGAACAACATTTTACATTGTACCTTTTGCAAGATGTGCTAAGCAAATGTTTTAAATGTTCTTTACTCAAACTAGTCCTTAAGTAAAAAATTAAAACAGTAGAAAAATATATGAAACCATTGTAAAAATTGTTTCAGGTCCTATGCTTTCATTACTTTAAACACCTTACCTGGAGGTTTTCCTATATTCATCTCATGCACAAAAAAATTGGCCCAAGAAAAGAAACATTCCTGGATAATGGGAAGCAACATGTGTGTATTTCTAAAAACAGAGAATTTCTTTGAACATCTTCCAAAAAATCCAAGTATATGCACACATTCTTCCAGCTAAAAGGAGAACTAACACTCACTGTCTTCTTACATGTAGCTTTATTTTATCTTACGTATTTATATAACTCCTGCTTATATCCTGCAGTTGATTCATTAAGCACGGTTTTGGCTGGGTGCTCTCCTCACCTGCACCCATCCTTGGAAATGGGCACTTTTCATTATAACGTATCTTAATCCTGCCATTTTCTGTTTCAGCCCGTGAAGGTGGAAAGGAGTAAATATGAGAGCAGTACTTTCCACCCTATCCTCCTGTCTTGGTATTGCTCATATTTGAAGCAGTAGGAAGGAATCGCTTAAATAACAAAGTGGAGACTGCAATTACAAGAAAGAGCTAGAAAGAGATTACTGCTGTGCTTTCTCCTTTGCTTCCACAGTCATTTCACACTCACAGTCTCATGGTCAGTGAAAGTGAATGACAAATTCTTGGAAACAGAATTAATGCCAGGTGTTACCTTCTAACAATAAGTTTTAAGTCCTTTCTCATATCAAATGATTTAGATTACCCTCATATTAACTGGTAAAATGTAACACAGGGGCACAGTTTAAGGAAAGAAATTTTGTGACATCTGAAGTAATTGCTTCTCAGAAGCAAGCTCAGAAATATCCAAAGAAAGGGGAGCTCCTTCAAATTAAATAAAGCATGAAATTGAACAAGCAGCAAATTCAGCAGTTCTACTAGGAGCGGAGAGTAAGGGGCCAGATGATGTCAGCTACGCTCACATGGCACCAAAACTTAATCTCATGGTCAAAATCAGGGTCCCACTAAGAGATATTTAGGATACAAATATTCCTTAGAAACACTTTAAAGAGTCAGTAAGGTAGTTAAAACATTATTAGGAAACTAAATAAGCAATTCATGGGACAGAGAGCTTTAGAAACAGCATGGAGTCTGCTTTTCTCTTTGTGCCACTTACTATTTCAGCCAGAGATGTCTTACAAATGAGAAAGGCAGCCGAACACAAAAGCCCTGAAATGTCTCACTTTTGCCTCCTCATTTTGGCCACATATTTCTAACTTCAAGAATTGGCAGTGCAGAAGAAGAAAGTGATGTTAATGGAAAAGAACATGGCACATATCATGTACGTTAACAGTCGCTGGAAATTAGGGAGGTACTGAGGAAAGATGAGAGGAAATTTGAAGGGTGAATGAGCAGCATTTCGCAAACAAATGAAGTCAGTGATGTCAAAGAGATCAACCATCTGTGGGTTTGTAGATTATAAGGCAGAGATCTTAAATTTTTGTTTAAAAGGCACATGTAATTGTACAGAAAGTGTCAGAATAAAGAAGTAAATATCACTTGTACCAGTCTCTTCTTGGAAACTGCAATAGATCTGCAAGATGTATAGAAAAATCTGGTTTTGTCTTCAACAGCAAACTCAACTGGGACCTAACCTGATATATAGAAATAGACCTAATCCTACAAAGGTATCCAACTTTCTAGCTGAGTTCTGCCTGGTAAGTTGCTCTGCATTTTGATTTTCAGAAACACCCACATATCCATTTTTCCTCTAAAAAGAGGGTGATAGAACAAATGGGCCATGCGTCACTGGAGGGATCAATGTAGTTATGTTCTCATGTCCTGATATAAATCACCTTATAAAGCTGAGACTCCTCACAGAGAACTTTCTGTCAGCTTTCCTAGTTAAAAGAGGGGCTAACATATTGACAGCTTTCAGATGATCTCATCAAGGGAAAAAGCAGTCTCTGATGATATCCAGTCACAATCTCATTTACCATTTCATTTGTTTATTGCAAATTATTTATATTATTTTACTTTAATTTACTTGGATGAACTCAGAAATATAATTCAAGGCAATATGTTTTATATGTTTACTCCAAATGTGAATGAAGCCTCATCTGTTCATTCAGAAAATAACGATATATAAGAGTGTATATGGACAAATACAGAATTTATGTACAACTTCTGTTTGAGAGATGAATCCTTTAAAAATCTAGTGTCCTTCTAACACTGGTAGGCAGTTCTCGCACTTCACAGAGTTTCAGTCATAGCCTAGAACGAAAATATCCATCGTTAATGTTAGCTGGGAATTGACTTACAGTGGCATTGTTAAGACAAAAAAAAAAACAAAGCAGGCAGGGTTCTTGGAGAGAATGAAACACAAGGAACACTTCTGTATGTACTCTTTGGCTTTAGTGCACAGACAAAATAGTTGCTTTAAAATGTCCTCAAAGGTAAATTGTAAGTGGTTTCAGCAGTGGGTTTTACACCACCTTAACAGTAAGAACTGAAAAGCAGGTCAGTTCACACTTACTACAGTTTTTGGGAGAACTTAGCTCAGGATAATCTAGTTTCATTGGTGTGCATGTAACTGAGATATATTGTGAATTAAGACTCAACCTTGTGTTTTGCTTGATTTGGGGTTTTCACTTATTGTTCCTTTATGGTTCTGCCAGGGCAGTCAAATAAATTATGTGAGTTTGTGTCCTTGTTGAATCAAAGAATTAGCAATGAGAATATTCTACCTTCACAGCAAAGAGTACTGTCTGTTTCTTCATCTTGTCATAGTTTCAGAAGTGTTTATTCTCTAGGTCAGGTCTTCACATTCTTATTTATCAACTTTTTCTGCTTTTTTTTTTTTTAAGTAAAGTGCTAAATAACAATATCTGAGGACTCCATCTTCATGTCCTTGTTTCTGCTGCTTTTTCTGTTTCACAAGGGTCTTTAACAGTCATACAGTAATGTGGCAACATAAGTTTGCTATTTCTACCAATTGATCTCTGATCTCTGATCATCCGCTTCTATCTGGTCAAATACACCATTTGCCCCGAGTAGTACAATTTGTTTGAGGCCTGTGCATAACATGGGGTATTCCCTCCAGGTGGGAAGTGTACTTAGCTTCATAAAAGGGAAAAGCACGAGTGCCAGCTCATGGGTCCACAAGTGTGGAAAGCTGGCAGCAGCTCTTTCACTGGTTTTCTTCTGTGCCACAAGCCTTCTATATCAGGTCACGTAGTCTGAAATGCAGAAGGCAGCACCACCCCCAGCTGGAAACAGATACGAGTTGGATTCCAGTTTTGACAACTTTTCTGGTTGCTGTTATTGGCTAGTTACTTATATAAATAAAATACTCTCCAAACATGATAAGTGTTTTGCAGCAAAAAATAATCATCACAGTCCTTGTTCCCTTGAGATGAAAATAATTTATATGCCTTATGACCAGAATCATTTATATAATACAGGCATATCAGATCAGACCAGTGTTTAATCCAGTTGATTCTGACATTAGCCATTCTTAGTCAAGAGTGCAAGTGCAGGGCAAGCTAGTGGGATTTAACAATCTCTTCCATAAAATTGTCCAAACACCATTCAAACCATGTGAACTTTTATCACCCACAATGTTCTGTCAGGGAATTCCACACTTTAATTCTGTGTTATGAGAATAACAACCTCTTGTCATCTACTTTGCACTTACTGTTTGGTAGTTTTCACTCCTAGGTCTTGTAGAGAAGAAAAGGAGAGGACAGACAGTTCTCTTTCTATCCTCTTTAATGGCACTCATGATTTAGTAGACATCTGTTGTGTACCCCCTCAGCCATTTCTCTAGTCTGCTCTATGGCTACTGCATGGCTCAGAAACTACTCCAGATTTTCAGTTGTACTTGTTGCCCTTGTCTGAGCCTTTTGCAGTTCTATCATTTTATTTTTGAGATGGAGCAACCAGAAGTACACAGGGTGTTCAAGCTGTACATGCCTCAGGGATTCATCACCAGCCAGTGGTGGCAGAATAATGTTAGTCTTCTCTTCTGTTTTATATTACTTTCCTCAGAATCCCTAACATTCAATTTCCTTTTTTTGAGGGTGTTTCTTTTTTTTATATGTTTTGGGGGGTTGGTTTTTAGTTTTTTGTTTGGTTGTTTTTTGGTATGCTACTGAATGAACATGTTGCATTCATGTTTTCACAAAGCTATTTGTCAAAACTGTAAGATCACATTTCTGCGTTGCAATGGTTAACTCATGATACATGCAACATTAGGATTTTTGTCCCATATACATAATTTTACATTCATCTGTGGTAATTAGCATCTCCATTTGCCTGTTTATCTCTATTCCTACTGTGTATGTATTAGCTCTAGCTTTAAGGAGGCAAGCTGTCAGGTGGTGTGTAATTAGGCATTGAGAAACCCAATCTTCGTTCTGTTGTGACTCCTACAGGCATCTCGCTTTGGTCTGGGAGGTAAAAAAATAAAGATACATAAAGTGAAGCAAGAAACAAAGTTCAAAAACTGCATGGGAGAGCAAGAAGTAACGACTTGGAGGACTGGGACACTTAAATAAAGATAAACCTCAACATAGCCTGCAACTGCAGGGATGAACAGACAGAGCTTCAATACCAGAAAATGGCAAAGGGCAAGTGGGGTACAAAAGGGAAGCTGAAAGGAAATAAAGAGGCAGAAGGGTTGTCCAGAAAGATACCAAGGGACAGACAGGAAAATCGCTCTCCAGAAGTAGAACAAAACACAGGTAGGGAAAGGAGGAATTCGTTTAAAGGACACCTGTCTCCACTCTTTGCACTTATAACTGTAAAGGATGTCATTTTGTTTTCCAAATAACACAACTTTAGAGAAAAATAGAGTCCTACAGGGTATAAAATCACCATTTCTTCCATTTGCCATTATAAGATTCTGTCACTAAGACAGAAATCTCACATCTGCTGCCACCGGCTTTAGTAAAAACTACAGAATAAATGTATAGGTAGCTTAGCAGTGCTTTAAGAGATGAGAAAATAATCTGCAAGTAAATGGCCTGTAAAAGAAAATGGTTGCAATATTTCCTAAATGGCTTCCAAAGGGAATTGCCCATGTTGCATGCTGTATAGACAGTGCTTGTTAGATGATGACTTTCTCAGCGAGACCCAATGGATAGAAGATCTAATTGATACTGTCAAAAAAATCTGTTGCCACATTTATAAACTCAGTAGTTGTTCACAAAGCACTGAAATCTCTGCATCTGGCAAAACCTCCCTCTGACCCATAAAATTGCTAGTTCAAACATCCTGCTTGTGAAAAACAGTTGAGGGCTGATTGTAAGTCTTGTTCTTATTACAGGATTCTCTCCAAACTGCAGATGAGAAAGTTATTCAAGAGATGGTAAACTCCAAGTCAGAGTGTTGTTCAAATTCTGTTTTTTGTTTCTCATTAGATGAATTGATATTTCTTGGCTAGTATTTTTATCTGTTTAATTAGTAACAAGCACTAGAGTGATAACTCTGAAGCCTTTGCATCACTCACTGTATAGAGTACTGCCAGCAAAAAACAAGATTTCCAATTATGAGCTGCCAAATTCCTTTAGCCTTGTTACAGAAGATCCACTCAGAATGACAAATTAATTCATTTTCCTTGCCAATCTAGTCATTGCCCTCTCCACTGAGACTGTCAATAACTGCCAATTGTGATGCTGAAAATTGTGATGTTTATGAGACACTTGGCTTGCTTGCTGGTGGCAAGGGATAAGGAGTAGGTTTGACAAAATGACCTGGAATTTGTGCCCTATGGAAGTGGTAAAATCTTACATCCAAGGAAGACTTTTGTGCCTGAGTGGTGAGCAATGATGCACAAAAATATATCTTCAGAATAGAAAAGAACTGATCAAGAAACAAAATGATATCATTTAGAGGTCAGAACTATCAGGATAAAATGATAAAGTCACCGAAAAAAATATGCTGTGTTAAATTTTGCAAAGAATATTAGAAAACAAAATTCTTTAGCTGCATGATATTATAAAAAAATCAGCCAAAAATGAGAGACAATAGTAGGAAGAAAGAGAACGTGAATGTGATGACAATAAGGTAGAGATTAAAAGTAGCAGAGATATGGCCACCAAACTAAATTAATAGTCTATCTTAGTTTCTCAGAAATTGTGAAGATTAACAATATAGCGGGATGGTGAGTAGGAATGGGATTTGTGAAAATAGAAATTTCTTCATCTTAAGTGGAAGAAAAACTGAAATATTTAAATGGGGGCAAGAGTGGGGAAGCAGAAAAATCAGCTTTATAACCTTCATGATCACAGTGTGTTTGGTGTAATGCCATCTGATTGAATTGCAACATATGTAATGTCTATGAGGATGAAGGAGGGAAAAAAGTGTCCAGACAAGTCTATATCCATTAAGATGATTGCCATAATACATTAGATATTAGAATGGAGTTTGAAAAAAATAGTGATTAATAAAATGGAGATGAATAGAAAAGGAGAGAGAGTAGAAATAGATCTAGCAAATGTATACTATATCGCACAACCACATAGTCTTCTTTAATCAGAGACATGATTCTTTAAAAAAAAAAGAGAATTGGCAGGAAATACACTGTGGTTACTCAGATTGCTGTAAAAGATGGGAAATTATTAACTAAGTGGAGAAAGAGAATGATGACTAGAAAAATTATAAATGGAGTAAAGTAGTAGGTAAAAAGAAGACAGCAATGAGTAGTATTGAAAGAGAATGTGTCTGGCTAAACTGAGGATTAAGAGTTTCTTATGGATTGCCTCTACAATAATTTTCTATTTATTGAGCATTTTCATTGTCTTGCCACAAGAAGCAAGAGCAAGCTAATTAGATCTACTAAAGACAAAATGTGGGGAAGAACTGTCAATAAAGAGAAGAGTCAAGACTCTCTGTAGGAAGTATTATTTTAATAAAATCAGATGAAATTCAGTAGTGGAGAGTCACAGTGAGACACTTAATAACTAAGGCAAAGCATTTCTGCTAGGATCTGATTGTTTAGAAAGGAGTGAGAGGAAGAAATGCCTGGGTGTACGAGGCAATCACAGTACGCACTTTAGGAACGCGGGGCGATTGTATAAAAAAGAAATGCAACCACAGGATGTTCTGGTACTACTGCTATTGATACAGGCTATGGGAAGGAAGTGTTTATCAAAGCAGAGATGTTTCAGGCAGAAGTGACTGGCATTTTTCAGTGAAATTAGGTTTTGCTAGCAAATTTCCACCCAGTTTCAGCAGTGCCACAGTCCTGGAGTGTCAATAGCATTCTCCCTTGGATACTCTGTAAGCCTTTTCATCATGCTTTTATATGACTTAAGATAAATAGCACATCCAAGCTTTACCCAGTGGTTAGATGATGGCATTCAGCAGCTCCTTTTCTGATTGTGTTTGCTGCAGTGCTGCTTAGAGTTTGGTTAGCGAGCACAGGCTGCCAGCCCTGCCTCAAGGCAACTCCTACACTTCCTTCTTACCTCTTTTTTTGAGGCTTTGTCGCGCAAGATGCTTTGAATTGCTGGGGCTGTTTGGAAAGAGTACATTATCTAAGTGTTCCTTTGCTTTTCTCAATGGGTATAACTGAATATTATTGTGGGGGTGGCTCAGAAGTTGACAGCTGACAATATAAAAATTTCAAAATTGTAGTTGAGCTTAATCAATGCATGGGCTTCCTTCACACCTTTTGGTATGGGCACTTCCACAGTGGCCCTTAGACTCTGTTCGGACCAGTCTCTCAGAAGGCAACAGATGCTTAATAGAAGCAGTATCAGTCCCATTGGCTGCATTTTTTTCTTGCACTTGGCACTCTTGCTATCTGCTTAAATATAAGCAGAGTATTGTCTCTGAATATTGTCTTGCAGTAAAAGCAATCAAAACATAAGACTGCACTTCCATGAGAAAGGACCCCCACACCTCAGGCACTTTATACAAGACTGACAATGCATTACAGTTCAGACCTCAAATGAAAAAAATACAGTGAGGGGGGAGATTGACTGTTCCTTAAGGAAAAATTAAAACATTTCTCTCTTTTCTTGAATGATGTGGAGTACAGAGCCACCCTCACCCCTGGGAAGTCTTTGTTTTTACCTAGGACCTGAGGGCAGCTTCCTAGGCAATCCGGGAGGCTGCATGAGCCTTGGAAGTTCCCTAGAGGCACAAGGATCACCCACCCGCCTCAAAGCTCTTGGCTGAATCCCTGAAAGCTGTGGCAGCATCAGTACTGCCAGGCCATACAACTCTCATTCATCACAGCAGACTCTAAAGCTCTCTGCATTCCCTCAGAGGGGTTTGACAGTATTGTCTGAAAGCAGTGGGTTATCCAGTCTCAAAGCTGTTTGTTCGGTCAGTGGCAGAGAAGCCAGGCAGTAGTTTAATGGGACTTTGCCTTCATCCTCACAAAAGCATGTCAACCTGATGCTTTGCCAAAGCCTGGTTTGATTTTGTTGAATTTATCCAAAAATTCCTAGGCATCTGTAGGCAATAACTCTTCACAAAAGCATAGATAACACTGGAATAGCTCTTGGGACAAACTGCTACTCGTAAAAACAACTGTGTAATACAGTACCTGCTAAATGATATGGCACAAGTTGTCAGAGCTGGTCAGTACAGTTCACACGGAAAAACTCATTCTTAACATAAACAGCAAACATTTTTTTTCCCTGAATAAATAAGGTAGCTAGCTTGCACTCATTTGCAACGTTTTAGAACTTAATGCCTTTACAATGCTTAGTGGTTTGGGTTCAATGCAGGTTCCTGAGCTTATCTGTGACCTCTTTTTATCTCTCATCTCTGCTAACATGAAGACAAATTTCTATGAAGATTGAGATGCATCATCTCTGCAGACTGCTAGTTTCTTGTCAACAATTCCTTGTTCACAAAAGCTCAGTCCATCTCCCTAAAAGATATTTCATGCTCTGTCAGGATGCTGAACAACAGAGCTGGTTTTCTCTCATGCTGAAGAGGATCTGGCTGGCTGGCGTTGCTTACTGCATAGCAGTGGGAGATGATATTTTGTGTCTCACGTATGGTTCTGTCTCTAATTAACCAACCATCTATGTTTCCAAAGCTAAATGTGGGTGCTGGGAGCTTCAGCACTGTAATAAAAGTTTCTGTGCCATCTTCAGCATCCTGGTTCTGGGCTTAAGGAAAATGTTTTTTTCTAATTTCTCCTTCTCAGTAGAGTTTCAGTGCTTGTCAAGCAAGAAGAGTTTTTTATCATTTGTCCTTCTGTTTCAGGCACTATTCCTGTCGAAAGTTCTTCACTCTCTTCTCAGTGAGAGAGTGAAAAGTTTTACCTTTATAATTGCATCTGTGTTCCCCAGTATCAAAATTATTGTATATGAAAAGTATGGTTTTCTCCTTTTTGCTTGTATTTTTGCCTGGAAGACAAGTTTTTTCCTTGAGCTACTGATACACTCAATTCACATCTTGCTTAGGACACCTTTGGCTGCATCTTCAGGTACCTTTGTCTTTTTTTCTGTCCACTCCACTGCTGAGGGTGTCACCATGGCAGTGGAGTCAGAGAAATGCCAAAGGCTTATACAGTGGATGCCTCTGTACCCTGCCAAGGGCATTTGTTTACCTCTCTGATCAAGGATTAGAGTGTAAATGGAGGCAGCTGAACTGTATTTCTCCCTTTAGTACACCACAGAGGAGAAAGAAGGCAGCTATAATGGACAACTGAGCATTACAGCATCTTAAACGTTCATGCATTAAATATTTCCTCATATACATCTTCAGTGCAGCACCATTTAGCCCCATTACTGAGGTATTCTTGAAAGGCTGTAGCACAGCTTCTTATGGATTGGAAAATTAAAGCTGAACCACAGCATCACACACCTAGCAATGCCAAAATCCTTATCTTTAGTAAAAGAGCTATACATGGTAGTGTAAGGAATTCGTAATATTCCATTGAAGAGACCATATTTCCTTCCAACAGTGAGTCATTTTTAATAAAACAATTTAAACCAAGGCTTGTTTTCAGTGTTAGTTTCTAGCCCAGATTTCGTATGGATTTTATTTTGAGAAATAATATTTTTTAAAACATCCAGATGAAGAAGGAAAATAACACAGTGCTATTATAAAAACTAACAATAACAGGAGCTAACAAATCTCTTAATAATTAATTTTATCCTAGGAACATATCTTACCAAGTGTAAGCTAAACAGGGCACTGCGCAAAGTTGTCGTATGTGTACTTGCACAGGCAATATCAACAAATTATTCACATTTTTCATTCCTAAATACCAAGATCAGCGCACAGTTCAGCATTTTTCCAGATGTGTTTTAATTTCAACATTTTTCCCTTGGATTTGGGATTAAATTTCTGATCCAAATGAGAGAGAGTGAAGCAGAAGCTATTCCCCAAGTGACTGTTGAACTGGGACGTGGAAGCCACAGGTTCCTGTCTATATCAGACAGAAGGAATTTCACTGTGGAGCAAGTATTTCATTTCACATGAGTGCCTCCAGTATTGCTATTCTAAGAATAGCTCTTTTTTTAGATTTTACACCAGGAAAAAAAAAATATTTCAGAGTCTTTTGTTCTTTCCAATATGGAATGAAAACAAATTTCCAAATCTCCCACTTTTCTCTTTCCCTGAAATTGAATTCTCATGTTTCCACTAGCTCTACAATCACACAGTCCATCTTATATTTCACTGCCAATCTTACACATGTCATAAACAGAGTCTCCAGCTACAAAATGAATTATTTATATGAAGGGAGTGAATCCCAGAACGTCGCAAGTTTCCTGCATGAATACTTTTGTGCTTCTCGTTTGTCACACAGTTCATCCCATATTTGGCTATTGCCAGATTGAGAGCAAAGGCCTTGAGTAGCTACCCCAATAAGAGTATCTGCTCTTCCTCTTTTTTTCCAGAGCCTAGAGGAGGTGAAATTATGACACCCCTATGCTGGGAGTGTTTTATTACACCCTTTGTATCTGCCCTGTCCCTGTGCTTGCAGTCAAGTAGGGAAGATGGAAATATTTCTTCATTCTGAATGGCTTTGCTTATGGGTAGGGTGAGTTCTGGCACATTGGCCACATGTGTTTGAACATCATGCTATGATTTATGCAGGTCCTGTGTAGCTGCAGAAAGAGTGAATGAAATAGCTTTTATATTTTCACACATAATTAAATGGGATGGAGGCTTTTAACATTTTCATATGATTTTGCTATTATTTAAGGTCTTTTTTTTTTCACTCATCCTATAAAATTATCTGATATGGTGCTCATGGTGTGGGTGGTTGCCAGCACACCCTGAGGTGTCAATTCTTCATAGCATGGAAAGACGATATATCTGATTTCTTCCATTTGAAGTATTCTACTCCAAAACAACATATCTGTAAGAGTCTATAGAGAAGAGTAAAAGGTATGAGCTATGAAAAAAAGGCCTTAATTAAAAGGAGTGGACCTGCAGAGAGCAATCTTCAGAGATAAATGCAAATTATAGAGGGTACCTCCTTTCAGCAACACCAGGAACAAAGCAACATAAATTAGATGCAGAAGAGAAATAAACATAACTGTAATTAGGTCAAAAGTGCATGTGTCTCTAACAGCGAGTTTCTCAGATGCTGTTGCATATTAGGCCTGCTAAATACTGTCCCTGCTCCTCCACTTCGATGCTCATCCCCAGCTCCAGGCCGTGACTCCAGGTTTTAGATGTGTTTCACTGGGAGCTCCACAACCTGTTGCCTGCAATGGCCCTGGTTGCATCTCCAGAAGGCTTTGAGTGCTTTTTCTGCCTTAACTGACAGGAGCAAAGCCTTCTGGGATAATTAGTGCTGCTTCAATTGGACAGGTAGCGGATGGGAAATAAACAGGTTCAAGTGCTCAGGGGACATCCGTGTTGCTGTAGGCAGGGAGGCAGTGGAAAATAAATATAGCTAAGCAGTTGGAAAAATATTTATTTATTTATACTCCTTTCCTTTTGAGATGTGAGATGAGGGCCAGCTCCAATATGAACTCAGGTTTTTTTCTAAGCAGCTACCAACTCTCTTCAGCCCTTGAAAATGGCATCCTACATCAGTCTATGGCCAGCTACAGTGATGACCCATTTGGAAATGCTTTTCCTTATTGTTAACTGTGAAAGGAGATAATTTGTTACATAAATAATGAATTAGATGTGTATTAATTTAGAACTGCTTGTCTGAATGGTTTGCAAAGCAGCTGTGTGATTTTAGGCAGTCATATGCTGTCAATTAACAACTTACTCTAAGCCAAATCTGTTTAAGCTTATTATGTGTATCACATAGTGTGGAATTTCTTCATAGGTTTTACTAATTCTAGCTGTATACTACTGGCTGCATAGCACTTTAAAACTGCTAAGGATTAGTAAAAATCCCAGTTAAATTACTGACGGGCAGAGGGAACTTCCAGCAACATTCCAGCTATTAATCTGCTAGTGATACTTCTCATGTTGTTGAGAGGCTGGGGGACCTCATTAAAACCCCCACGTTTTCTTTATGAAATACTTAATGTAAGTCCAGGAAGACAACACTAAAATTGAATATTCATAATATATTGTCAATATATTATTCAATCAAAGGAAAGAGCTTTTCAGTTTATAGTTAAAAAAGGCATCATGGCTTATGCTTACAAGCGTGATTGTTCACTGCGTTTCCAAAAGCAATGTGCCCCAAAATTTCAAAGGACTGATCTTGTGCTGTTACAGAACTTGGGAATATCTGAGGCAGGTAATTTGAAAAACGTTTCTTCTTTACACTAGGCTAATTTAAACCTTTGACAAGTTTCTTTTATTTTTTAAGTGTACCATGTATCAAAACAGGAATTCCACATTTTTATTATTCTGACCTTGTTGGAAGCTAACAGGACCTGTAACAAATCTCGAAGGGCTGCCACTGAACAGTACAATTATTCAAAGCCTGAATAATTGGACTGAAGTACACAAGGATCAACATGGCACATTTTCTGCAAAAGTGTCCCTTCTCTAAGAATGTGGTCATTGCTAATCAAAAAAAAAAGACAAGCTTTTACACAAAAGTCCAGGGCACCTTTTGCAGTACAAATTTAGTCACAGTCTCACAAGCATATGGAGCTTTAAGCTTTTTCACATTTGGTCGTGCTATGTAACAAGTCCTTAATAAAACCACTTATAATGAAACTTTTTCTACTAGAGAAATAGTATGGAAGCCTGGCTAGAAGTCAGGCAAAACTCAAGAGAATCAAGACCTTGTGTAACTGTGCTTTCCAGGGTGATGGCTCCCCAGCTTCCCACTCATGCACATTGTCTGAGCACTTGACCCACAGCTAAGAAGAAGGAACAACCCTATGTCATTGCCAGGAAATGTGTCTTACTCTAAGGAAATTTTAGGAGTTTCCCTATGAACAATGCTCTCTACTAGTGCTTTGGGATACCTGCTTCTCTCACCCGTGGAAGGAAGCTCTGCCTTCCATTCAATGCAGTGCGAATATGCCGTCCTGACTCCTTTACTCTTCTTCATCTTGATGCTCCTTGCTGTCTCCATTTCCTCTCTTCTCCATTGGAACTTTTTCTTCCATTACCTATCCAGCTCCATTTTTCCACTGTGACCTACCTGCTCCTTCAGAGACAAATCAAATTTTTTTGGATCTGGAATTCAGTATTCCTCCCTTCCAGACATGTGGAAAAAGAATTCCCCTCAAATATTAAAAAAAAATAGTAGGAAAACCTGCAGGAAAAGTTTAATCAAAGTGCCTTTAGGGTACAGTTGCCTGAAGACAAGCAATTTCACCGAATTTGTCAATGAATAACGACTTTCAGTATTACCATTCTCTGATCTGTAGAGTAATTCAGTGGTAGTTAAGTAGGCAAAATTGCTGTTAACATGCTATAAGAGTAAACAGAACTGCCATAGAACTGAGAGGCAAAAATTTTTAAACCTGATAAAAGGAAGCATATTCTTATGCAGAAAATATTTCACACACAGTTTTTCTTAGAACAAGATAACTTTGACACCAAGAGCTTAGAGCAGTAGAGAAATATAGCGATTTCTACAGGGAGTGTGAACATCCAATTACATGAGACAGATTTCAGTTCAAGACTTAAATAACTGTTATCTAACCTATCAGAGTCAGATCAGGATGAAACTTTCCTAACAGTAGATTATTTCACAATTTACCTTAACAAAATTTTCTGAACCTCCTGCTGAGCCTTTTGGCAGTTCAGACAGAGAAACAGTAGTACACCAAATAGAGTCTGCTCATTTATTTGTAGCTTGAGTCTGCTTCATTTAATTTAATTCATTTAATGTAAGCAATAGAAGTAGCATCACATGAAATCATATGTGGATATTTCCTTTAAGTTAAGAAAAATCATGAAGATCCATCCTGACTTCTACAGGTCAAAGTTCTTCTTAACTGCAGTGAGGTGCTCTTACATTGCATTTCTTCCTCTCTGCTTCCTTCTTTATCCAGTTTGCCCTTTCTGCTTCTCTATACCTCCACCAGCGTAGTACAACTGCTTCCTCTCCTTCTTCACTCAAACTGGTAAATTCTGATTCCTCAGCTAAGTTTCTCTAGTAAGCCAAGCAGCCAGTAAAATTAATAGGATTTTCATAGCACTTCTTTTTAATTTGCTGTATTGCTCAATTTGCTTATATGATTGTGCAGCTGAAGAAAAGGGATGAAATGTCAGACAATTGTATGGGATCCAAACCAGCCCCTTTGAACTCTGATTTTACAGCAGAAGCATCAAAAAGGAATTGCCACTCCAAGGCTTTTTATCAACAGAAACTATAAAAAAGAAATGAGAAAAGAATATACTTTCTTACCTCAATTTCCCATTCTAACTTCAGGAAGCTCCTATTGACTTTAATGGTGTAGGATTAAGCCTTTGGGCCCAGATCCTCAAAGGTACTTAGATGTTGCAAAGCTTTTATTCCTCCTGTGATCCACTTCATGGATTTCCCAGCCCAAATGCAACTTCCCAGGTAAGGAATGGTGAGAGTGTAGGGCTAACTGAAAAAAAAATAAAATAAAATCATAAATCAGTTGAGCAAGGAGCTGCCTAAATCATCCATGGCTGAAGAACAGAGAAGTGGAACTAGGCATAGTCATCTGACTTTATATAGGCTCTAAGTGACCTAAAAGGCATTTTGGTGTGCAAAGGTTGGTTGATAGCTGTATCTGTGGGACAATGGATGACAATCCAATTCTAAAGCAACTGGTAAGTAAAAATGTGGAATGGAATGGAATGGAATGGAATGGAATGGAAGATTAGGAATAGGGAGAGGACAGGACAGGATAGGACAGGATAGGATAGGAGAAATACTTATCAGTTGGGAGGGACCTTCAGTGATCATCTAGTCCAACTGCCTGACCAATTCAGTGGATAAGGCTTAGACCCCATGCAGCCATCTCAGCTTGCAGGGCTAATTCATCTGGGTGAAATGAAACTCTCATATAGGTATGTTGCTTTTGGAGAGAGCTTGCACAGAGTCAAGTTTCATATCTGTCCATAGAGCCACACTATTCATTGCAGGCTAACCAGGTCCCCTCTTGAAGTCCTTCCATTGTCAAATTATTACATATTGATTGCAAGAAAGCAGACAACTTGCGATGAGAGACCTCACTTGACATATAGGAAGGTGACTTCAAGCCCTTGACTTGGAGATTAGGCTTAGATCTAATCTAAAACTCAGTTGCAGGCTGCAGCAGGGATCTCAGCCACTGTTAACTCACAGGTTGACCTTAGCATTTAGGCTGCGTAGTGTGGGGTTACTGGTCAGCCAACTACAGGGTTTAAACATCCATCCAATGCAGTGGAAGCTTGGCAGAGATTCTGAGCACTTAGATGGTATATGTGTATGAGGATGCTGAAGAAATACCTTCGGGGACTTGAGCGTCAGTTTCACTAACCTGGAGGACCTCTCTTTTCTGTTTCTGGCCTACTATGGTACTTCAAGGCCAGGACACTCTTGCCTTGACTGTGGACCCACCTCATCATGATGGGCCTGTTGGGGTGATGGGGACTGTGGGTTACCATCACCGGGCATCTCTCCCCTCCTTACTGGGATAGGGCAGGATAGCAGCTACCCCTCCTGCCCCACCACTACCACACCCTGCCCTTGCAGAGCATCTGCTCCTCCTGCTCCCTGGCACATGAGACATGAAATAGAGGAGCCAAAGAGTATTGCAGCTGCAGGGGGATAAAAGATTCCCAGTTGTATCTATCCTGCTGCTGCCTCTTATTCCCTCCCCAGCTGCACTTGTCAGGCCCACCATCTTTCACTGTGCTCCATCACCTCTCACCCTTCTCTGTTGTTCCATTTTTATGGAAATTCATTTATAAAATGAAGACTGTTATATTTATAACGTAGAGCATGCTGGAATACTTAATCTTTCACTTCATTTTTTTCAAGTGTTCCTTACTCAGACGTGGACTGATAAGATGACAAGTGCTAAAACAATCTGTGAAATGATGCATGGACTTTTAAGCAAATTAATAAGTGCCTTGGAGCAAAGATATATATAATCACAGAAAAACCTGACTCTTTTCATAGGAGGTATATCCTTGAAACACTGTTTTATCTGGTTAATTAGAGTTAAGGGCTGGAAATGCTGCCTTTCCCGAGATTAAAAAGAAAACTTAAAATATTCAGATGGGAATTTGTTTTATATAATATACTACATACACACTTAAATATTAAAGTTTGATCCTTTAATATTTAACCAATGGACAGTCCACCGAGACATCTCTTTCATTTCCACTGGGGTCCTGGTACAAGCACCAGCTAGTTTTAATAGACATCACACATTCAAAAAAAATAGGCACAGTTAAGTCACAGTTCAGCTAAGAGCCATGGGGCACAATATGTTGCATGGGTCAAAAGCGCACGTCCTAAAGGAACTAGTGAACTAGAACAGTGTCTTTGTTATTAATCCGGAAATTGCATTTTTAGAACATATATTGCTGACTATATAAATCTCCTTTTTTTTTTTTTCTTCCAGTAATTTTTTTTCTTCACATGAACAGAGCAAACATCTTTCTTTGTTCCTTATAAAGATCTTTTAACTGTGCTCCTGTTCCAGCTAGGCGGTAACAATCCCTTATGCATCTTAACATTTATGTTTATGCAGGCTAGAAATGTTCATGCTTATACTCATACTAGACATCTTTAATACACACTTCCATCTGCCAGTGACCTGCTTGCGACCTTCTTCAGAAATGCAAGGTAACTTGGCTAGCTCTATTTCTGGTCCTTCTGAAAAAGGATTGTCAGGTCAAATTGTGACAGTTTAAGTGTGATGTCTGATATTGACTGCTGTCCAGCAGGGACTGTAAGCACTGTGTCTCCCACTTCATTCAGGACCTTACTATTGACTTGCACTATCATCTTAAGGTTAGTCTTTTGTCTCCTGTGCTTCCAGGCAAAGAAATAAGTGGCACTGGAGAAACTACTGTACCACAGCCCAGGAACACTCCTCTCATGAAGCTAGTGGCTTTATGACTTTAGTGCCCACAAATTAGCTGACCATTGCACAGTATGTCAGGGACAGCTGTAATTACTATTAAAGCACATTTCTATAGTTCACTTTGAAGTAAAATAACTTTTCCAAGATACTCTCTCTGTGTGTATCTCTGTGTATGTGTATACTTCTGACAACATAGGACAACTTCATTGAAAAATAGGTCCTTTTAAAATGAGGCAGAAAGGTAAGAGAGGTATCAAAAAACAAGCAAGCAAGCAGACAAACAAAAAACAGTGTTGCTTGCCTTTTCTACCTGTCATTGTTGCTAAAATATTATTGTTTTACCTTTTTCTTCCCCTTTTCATCCTCCAAGCTTTTCAAACCACTTTCCTAACACCCGTTATTTGTGCTTGCCAATCAATCCTTTCCAACAGCAGTGCAAGTCCTCATGGTTACTTCACTTATAGAATCATAGAATAATTAGGGTTGGAAAGGACCTTAATATCATCTAGTTCCAACCCCCTGCCACTTCCAACTATAATTTTTTTTACATAAAAATTAAATGTGCAACATTAGGAGCTTTGAAGTAGTGCTTCTAATAGGGGAGGAACCTGAAAGAGCTTGAGAGCACGGAACAGACAGCTGCATCTCCTGTCTTTCTTCTGCATGCAGCAATTGTACTGACTGTATTGACCTACGACTACTGGAAAGGCTAACTGTGTGTCATGATTTCTCACCAAAAAACCTTTCTTTTCCTAAGTAGCACAGATTTTTAATATATATCTTAATAGTTTAAATAATTGTGGGAAATAATTTTATTTCTAGAGCTCTTATGTGAGCCTACAAATTAACAAATTAACCATTTGTTAATATGACTGGCAGTTCTTGTGTCATTAAAGTGCAGAAATTTCAGGAGTCAGAGACTAGTTTAAGTTTTCTTCCCCTTTTTCAGAAAGAAAAAAAATATAATAAAAAATGAAAGCAGTTAAAGCAATTTATTTATTAATTGCAAAATACAGATTTGTTTCCCTACTATATTCAGGGCCAGATAGAGCTTCAGTTCAAGTGGGTGGCATTACGCCAGACACCATACTTCTTTATCCTAGGATAAAACTATACAAATTTATTCTTTTTGCCCACTTTCCAGGTGCAGTTTCTTACCTGGATTGTTTCATGGCTGGAAACTTTTTACCTGTCCTTCACTCAACATGAAACTCTACCTAAGCCTTGAGGAAACCTTTGCTGAAACAAATATATCAACAGTATTTTTTTTTAATCTGGATTTTAGTAAAATGAAAGTTGAAAAACCCTGCCTCATTCCACACACGAAAACTTTGTTCATGTTGCTTTAGAATAGCTCAGCCTAGCTCAAAGAGATTAGCAACAATGGGTTTTCAGTTTTTACAATGTTAATCCCCAATTAATCTAAACATATTTTAATGCTCCTTGAAGCACAGTATTATTTCCTAATCCCAAATTTGCCTCATTTATCCCATCCTTGCTTATTTTTCCCCCAAAAAATACAATTGATACAAGACAGTAGCTAAAGTCTTCACAGTTAAATCTAATAGTACGTAATTATTATTACACCGAATGTAGCCATAAGAGTCAATAAGATAGAAAGATAGGCCTTTTACTCTTTCGTGCCCTTCAAGCATGACCATCACCAAGAAAAAGTACTGAAAGGTGAAGTGTTGCAATAATTTTCTACATACTTGGTCTTCAGGAGTACTTATAGGTGTTGTACATCAGCCATTTTATATTAGTGAGAAGAAAACCAGTTAACATAATGCCGTAACATCCTAAGTTAAAAATTTTTCTCACAAATATGACATGTGTCAAACAGGAGAACATACACAAGTTTTCAAACAAGGAGATTTTCTTGGCTTCTGAGTTATACCAGGATATTTCCATGAACACTATTTTTCAATATTTTTTATTTGTTTCAGGTGAATAATGAAGCCTACTTGCTGTTTCTGAGCAGACTTCAGTTTCTGAAATAGTAATTGACAATTAAAAGAATGTGATAGTCACAAAACATGCCTTCAGGCTCACATAAGAGGTCTAGAAATAAAATGATTTCCCACATTTATTTAAACAATTAAGATCTATATTAAATAACAAAGGTAGGTTAATGCTAAAGTTGATTCATGGCTCCTGTTGTTTAAAATTAAAACCGTCAAATGGATTTGTTGTCTCCCATGGCTGATGCCTCATCAGATCTGCAACACTCACCAAAACCACTGCAAGGGTCATGACACAGGCATGATTTAGTCTTTGATTTTAATGTGCAGGTTGTGAGCAATGTCAACATCATAAAAACACCTGAAAGTTTTACAGAATTCCCTTTGCACTGAATTTTCAATTACCCTTAGTGAAAACTACTCATATTCTTAACTGTTAATTTTCCCACTTCCAGGCTGCAATTCTTTATTACTGCTAAAGGCTTTATATTCCCCAACAGTATCTGGGGAAGCCAAAACATATTTTTCTGCATAAATGTAACACTCATCCTGTCAAGCACTGCTCCTCTAAGTGACTACACAGGTTGTTTTATCAGGCAGGGTGGTTCGGCAAACTACTGTCCTCTTCAGACTGAGTACAGCCATGCTGCATTTAGCCCCATATTGCTCTACACTGCCATGATCAGAGGGAGAGGAAGAAGCTTCTGGCTTTAGGGTGGGTGTGAGCAATCAGCTGCCCAAGCTGCCCACCCATTCACCTGTAAGTGAGAAGAGGCAGTGTCCCCAAACTTGCCTGTCACAAATTTGCCTGCTGCCATAGACTGGTATCCATGTGACTGAGATTCCCTTTCTTTGCCCATGGAGGACATCGGAGTTGTCACACCACAACAAAACATCCAGTACCACTTAAGTCAGGCCAGCTGACAGGCAAAAATAAAGTGCTACCTAAATGGAGAAATACCCACTTTCCCACCAGTGGGGGCTATTACCTTTCCCAGTGACTTGCCACACTGAAGTGAGCAAGGACACCTCCATGGTTGCCCACTGCTTATGAGCAGCCACTGTGAGGTTACTGAGGACACCCCTATAGTTGCTCATTGCTTATGGGCAAAGTTATGGCCCATTCTGTAATATGTTTGCTCTCTAGAAGCATCTGCTCATATCCAGGGAGAGGAATAACCTTTAGGGAGCTGCGATACCCTCCCATGGCTAGCAGCAGCTGTGAGGAAGCTTTGGACTCCGCATGCTCTACAAGGCTAAGGAGGGTGGGAATGCAAACGAAATATCAATAAGCCAGGCAGAGCCCAAGCAAAGAGGTTTTCTCTTTGTGTATCCAGAGAGGGCATGCTCAGTCCCAGTTATCCCACCAAAGACACCAACCTTCCATTATTCAGAGAAGAAATGCCAGCTGAGCTGGTTAGACCTGGTCAAATTATATTTCAGGGTGTAATACGTTCAGAGGTTTTAGAAATAAAATACATTATTTAAAACTAAAAGTATTTATTATTCAAACCGTATCAATACTAAAGGAATATTTGATGGCTAATGTATTAAATCCATTTTTTATCAAAAACTTTTGATTTCTTTTTTCCTTTTGTCAACTAGTTTAAAAACCATGATGAGAAATAGCTTATTAAGCTCATGTTACAAATGAGATTCCAAATTTTTTCTTCACAGCTCAGAAACACACTAAAATAAAAATGAATAAATAATGTTTTCCGTACCTGAACACTATTATTCTTAAAACTCCAAGTAGTGTCTATGAAAATTAAAACTAAAAATGTGATTAATATTTGATCACTACATTCAAACTTTACAGCTTGCATGGCCACTGAGAATGTAAAAAATCTTATCTCACTCTTTTATCAGCTGTAAATTAAAAGAATAAGTAGCGACTATATCACATATCAACAAAACTTGTAGAAGATTATAAATCACAGAAGTGCAAGATAGAAATGCAATGTAATAATCCTAAATGATACCCAGGATGTGAAGGAAGAGGAAATTGCAGGGTCCTCTCCTCTTAAAGCTCCTGTGCAGAAGTGAACTGTCATGAGCCTCTGACAGCCAATGTGGTGACTGACAGCACCATCCATAGTTTGCAGAACACCAGAGCATGCGCAATGGAAAGCAGTAATTCCTGACAGCAAGAATGTACAGTATCCTTAGGACCTACCCATAGCATCAAAGAGGTGCCCAAGTTTGGAGTCTGTTCCTATAAATACTCTAAAGAGTCCCTATATATTTATATTTTACGTGCAACTTTCTCCGTATTTCTTCTATGGACAAGAATGGCAATTATGAATTAGGGTCTTATTTTCTGCATATGCTTTATACACTGAATTTCTGGTATTCAAAACAAGTGTCAGAATATCAATACAAGACAAATGCATACAGGCTACATGCAATATGGAAAATAATTCACATTTTAAAAAAACAAATGCTTTTAAAACAGTGGCTACAATATTTTCTGAACATACATATATACTGCAGCATCTTTTTATTTGGGTTTCTTGGTTTGTTCTGTTTTCATGTTCTCTTACCACACTTGTTTTCTTATGGTTTAATTTGGTTGGTTGTGCTCAGCACTTTCACTTTTCATCTTGCTTCCTTTTTGTGTTAATGTCTGAAATATTTGCATCTGAGAATATCTTTTAGAATATCTTTTCTTCTGAAACAGACTGGATGCAGCATGTCCTGCCAAGTGGAACTAAATTTTATGAAATATATTGTATATGTAATACATGTAATATAGGAAAAGGAGCTCTCTTCTGTTGCAACAAATAGTGCTAAATGTTGGATTATTCCAAGAATCATTTTATAAAAATTTCTCAACCTCATTGAAAGTAATAGTGCAAGTAGTTACCAAGTTTGTTTTCTGTTTATTCTGTGAGTAGTATGTATCCTGCTTTGTGAGATAGGGCAGGAGTGCTGGGCAGGAGGAAGAAAAGCAATTTGTTCTGGTTGCTGTGCTCTGGGGCCTCTCTGGTGGAAGAACTGCACCCTTCCTGGACCTGTGCTGCACAAAATGCTTCTAGGGCACAAGCAGGAGCAGGGATGTGATACTGAAGTCTGCAGAAGGACGATAGATTTGGCATGAGGAGGGAATCTCTGAGCAGAAGTGAGCAGACCTCCCTCTGGCATGATGGAAAGAAAAAACGTTTCCTAAGCAAGGAGTTTGAGCAAAATAAGGGCCATTGACTGTTTCTGTTCTTAGAGACAAATGAAGGGGAGACCTTGCCCTATAAGGGCAGGAAAGTGGACAGGAAAGGGGAATTTAGAGATTTGTTTTCAAAACTTCTTACTTAATGTAGGTCACCTGACAGATCAGGGATCCGATCTGTACAAAGGATTATCTTGTTCTAGTTAAGCAATTTTGATCTCTGGTAAAACCTGTCTTTAGAGTCAAGGAGATATTTAGAGCCTCTGGACATACTCATTGAGAAAAGGCAGAGCTTTCACACACTGGACAGTGCAAGGCTGGGATCCTGTAATTCTCTCTTTATTCTCAGAAAAAGGTTTGCCTGCAATTAAAGGTGGATATTATTTTACACCTTACACGCTTCTCAGTAAACAAAAGAGGTTGGATGGCAACATACCTGACAAGTCTGCAACAGTTCATATGGCTCATGCTGTATCACAGCTTGTAGTAGAAAAAGCTGAGGTGAGTGATATAGTCTGATAAAGTCTGATACTTTATGTTATTTATCAAAGGGTACATTTTTGATACTTTTATGCATCTTAGAGGAAAAAGGATGACTTTGCTCAGTACCATTTAGACTGTCACAGCACTTGTATTTTCTAGTCTACCCACCTTCGTAAAACCAGCCTTACAAATTTCTCTGATGTTATTTGCATCAGACCCCAAATTGCATACTGCTACTTCCTTCAGACCTGAAAGTGCTGACTGAACTGGAAGTCAGATTGTAGAAAGATACAGGATCCCACCTCCTTCCTAAACCATCTTTGTAAGCAACTAGTTACCAGGTATATTAGAAAGCCCTGTTCATGGAGAGAAAGTAGCCATGGACAAACATAGTCATATTTTGGTTTCTAGTTTGTTTCTGCTTATATTAAAATATATCATGTTATTTAGTTACTACAAAGTTAATCAAGTTATCCAGTTCAAACTGAGTAATTTACCCTGATTTACGAAGCCACAAGTCTCTGCAGATCATCTGCAGATCATCTGCAGATTTTTTATGCACATTTTACATTCTTAATATATTCTCTTCCAAAAAGTTGATTGAATTGCATAGGCCACAGAGCATTGCAAATTTGAAAGCTTACTTTCACCAAGCCGGAGGATTGTTGAAAACTTCTGTTCTGTCTTTTGACTCCATGTGCACAAGCTTCCGCATAGCACCACTGGCTAATCCATCTGATCCCTGGCCCCAGTAACTCTATCTTAGGGCATTCTTCTCATGACCACCATAGCTTCAGAAATCTCTCAGATTTCTCCCCATTGTACCACTGTGCACCTGGAGAGCACTCAGCTTAATGTGCATGCTGGACAAACACTATGAAAGGCATATGGTAGGTTTTAATGCACGCTGTAGTACATTCACAGCTTTCAATCTGCATCTTCTCAGTGAAGTCACTGTAATACCTTCAGGATAAGAAAGGCTGTGAAGGGGAAGGCAGTAGTCAGTGTGGAGGCTGTGAAAATTTAGGTGCCACTGCTTCACATTCCCATTTTGTTGAGTACCATTTTGCTATTGCCATATTTTGTCTAGGATGAGCATCAAACTGACTAGCTAATATTAGCTGGTTTCATATTTTTAAGCCACTGGTACTCTTTTTCAGACCCTGGTATAACCCTTTCATCCTCTATTTTCCCTAAAGCAAATGGCAATAGATACTGCAATGATACGTAGAGTTTGTCAATTTTCATTTTCTTATTTTTATTCACTGTTATTCATATTCATGCTGATTGCTTATTTTATTTTTTTAATTCTCTCTTTCCTTCCATATTATACTCAGTTTTATAACTTGCAGAGTTTGTTCTTGGTCATGAAACACAGTGCTCTTCAACAAATTTCATTTTCTCTTAAGCAGTTTATCAAAACTTCTTTTGTTTAAATGCCTAGATATTGTGTACTGATACTAGTAATGGATGATTTTATTTTGGGGTGAAACTAACTCAACCGTATCTAAATTATTTTTAATACAGGAACTAGCATATTAATGGTTACTTTAGTCTTATTCATTGCCCTTCTGCATAAAGTAATTGCAGAAAACTTTTCTTAAGTCTGTCAAGAAAGGCATAACATGCCAATATTTGTTAGTACGTGCTGTTTCTAATATACGCTGCTCAGTACAGAAAGTGCATGTAACGGGTGACGGAATGTCATTTGGTTCTGCATTTCTGATGTTTTTCAAGCTGCAAGTTGAGTCTTTTGTCTTTTCTGACTGTTGGCATGAAGAAGATACATACGTAGAATCGCCTGTGTTTTTTTCATAAAACATGTCAGAACAGGGGATGATCAGTATAAAGCTGACAGCCAATTTCAGCACATCTTGGACAAAATATTTTCCAGGCAGTGCACTGAAGTAATGCTTAGGGCTGCTATTGTTTGTTACTCTATATATGTGGATATACATAAGTTTGTTTGGCTTTGTGCACATTTGTAGTCACCAGCATGTATCTGTTCCTCTGCTATTACAGGACGTTTTGATGCAATATTTTTCATAACCTGGGTGAGTCAATGCTGTATTAATCGCAGCCAAAAAAACATAATCTTTCATAATCTACTTTTTGTTCTGGGGTTTTCATTTAATTGCATTGGTTTTTCCTCACACCTATTTCTGTTCTTGAGAAGTGTCTTTCCATCAAAGATAACTTTTCATACCTTGAACTTACAATGCATTCAAAATAACAGCTAAATTAATGGTAGTTCATTTCAGTTGATTCATTTGTTCAACAAACACTAGTTTAACTGCTATATTTCAAGAAAATACTTTTATAATAGTTAGATATAATAGTTTCTAAGTAACCTGACATTTTACAAACATGTTTTTCTAGTCTTACAAAGAAATTACAAAAACATTGCAAATACTACTAGAAAAAACTTTTCCATAGATTTGTGCTACTTTGTTCACTCCAAAATGTTTAGGAGGTTTTAGTCCACATTTTGTAGACTGTTTTCAGCAATAATTACTGAGCCTATCTGTTCTTTTTCCACTGAAATCATGTAGAGCTCTAATTTTAAGAACTGCATTTAATCATGTTATATTAGCATTTAAGACCAAGCAGTGCATGACTAGCATTATGAAAGACACTGATAATAGTGGCTATAGTACAATATGCACATCAAGTGATGTTCAAAGGTACAGTCATTCACAAACTACATGTTTATGATTTAGCTGTTGTGTTCAGACTATAGCTGCAAGCCCCATCAGAGCAAGGCAAGGTTTGTAGAGAGTGAGAGATCTCCTCTTTCATTTAGCCAGTTTATCAACCAGAGAATGTTATCTTGCTTTACGACTCATTTACTACATTGGCCACAAATTCTGCTGAACTCAATGACAATTACACCTGCAAGTCAGGGTTCAGATTGTTCCCATAGTATTTATGATTCATGATGGAAAGAAGTAAGCAGTGTTCACAGCTGCCAGCTCTTATACCTAGACCAGAGCTAAAGCTTTGTCACCAAGAAATGCAGCTGCTGAGACAATAAAAAGGATGATGCATAAGACTGCAGGTCATTACAGTACTTTGAAGTCTGGAAGTAATTAAGAAGGATGTTGAACAATATCCACAAGAGATAAATATCTTAAAAACACAAGATTTAAAAAATTTTCAGCCAAGAATTCCATAAGAATTAAATGAAATGTCCCAATGGCTGATACTAATCTCCAACACAACTTGCAATAGCAGAAAGATTTCAGATGCTGAGAGAGCATTAATTTTGTGAAAGCTTTCAATAAAAGGGCAAGCAGACGACCCGTGTAACTAAAGACCACCGATCCTAGTATTAATCCAGGATAGATTAATGAAAAAGTCATGTAGGATTTACATTACAAAGAATTAAAGGATATACTAATGCCACCACCAGTCATCAGAGTATATTGGAAAGTACATGTTGTCAAAAAATGGTTTGATTCCTTGAGAATGATGGCTCACAGATAGGTTTAAAAAAGTTGGGAATTACCTACAGCAGAAGATATTTGTGGTGAGGTCTTGATGGTAGCCAACATTTTAATCAAATCTGTAGCTGTCAGTGATCCTAGCTGAATGGCAAATGAAATTGAGAGGGCAGCTCAGATACCCTGACAAACTCTAAAGAGTTATGCAGCCATCCGCTATCAAGACAGGCAGGGGGGATGAAGGGTTTGAGAACAGCACTGTGGAAAAAGACATGGGGTACTGGTGACTGAAAAGCTGGACATGAGCCGTCAGTGTGCGCTCACATCCCAGAAGGCTAACCATGTGCTGGGCTGCATCAAAAGGAGCATGACCAGCAGGTCAAGGGAGGTGATCCTGCCTCTGCACTCTGCTCTTGTGAGACCACACTTGGAGCACTGTGTGTAGTTCTGGTGTTCTCAACATAAGAAGAACATGGAGCTTTTGGAGCGAGTCCAGAGGAGGGCCACAAAAATTGTCAGAGATAGAGCAACTCTCCTGTAAGGAAAGGCAGAGAAAGTCGGGATTGTTCAGCCTGGAGAAGAGAAGGCTCCAGGGAGACTTTATTGTGGCCTTTTAGTGCTTAAAGGTGGCTTAAGAAAGATGGGTACAAACTTTCTAACAGGGCCTGAAGCGACAGGGCAAAGGATAATGGTTTTAAACTAAAAGAAGGGAGATTTAGACTAGATATAAGGAAGACACTTTTTACAGTGGTGTTAGTGAGGCACTGGAACAGGTTTCCCAGAGAGGCAGTAGATGCCCCAACCCTGGAAGTGTACAAGGCCAGGTTGGATGGGGCTGTGAGCAACCTGATATATTTGGAAATGTTCTTGCTCATTGCAGGGGGGTTGGACTCGATGACCTTTAAATGTCCCATCCAACTCAAACTGTTCTATGATTCTATGAAAGTCATACATCTAGGAACAAAGAATGTTGACCATAGCCACAGGCTAAGGCGTTGCATCCACGTGTAAAAAAAGTAATAATTAAGGGCATCTAAGTACACAGATGTGTAAAGATAAGCTTCCATTACAGTGACCCAGGAAAAGAGGCACCTATGATCCTCAGACACACAAAGAGCAATAAATGGGGTAAAGCCAAAGTGATTTTAGCTACCCCTTATAACATTGATAAGAATAATACTAGAACACTTCCTCCAGTTTTGGTGTTCTTATTTCAAGACAGGTGTTGAAGGCCCACGGAAAGTGTCACTCTTCCAGAAAATAGCTTTTCTGTAAAAGCTTCATAAGTCAGATGTAACATTCACCAATTAATAGCAAATTATTAACCTCATTAGGGAGGTAGGTGCTCATATTATACAAGAGATCAGATCAGATAATCTATTGATTACTTCTGTCCTTCAACCCTACAATTCCATGTAAAGAGCTGAATACCCCCGTTCCAACCTAACTTTCATGTGTTACTGACACATGAGAGTTTTATGACTCCCTGCTTCTCACAGAAAGCCCACTGCTGGAGTGACCATGAATGAATTACAGGCAAATCCTATGCCATTTCCTTTCGCCGAGGTGCAAACCATGATGGTCCTGATTTAAAACAAAATGAAAATACAATTATTAGGAACTTAAATAAAATATTTTAATTGTAAATTACTTTCTGCAGTGTGTTTCCTCAAATATTCTGCTCTGCAGCTTCAGAAGATCAAGCACAGCATTATTTTACTTTTGTATTCAAAGGGCTGCAATGAAGCCTATTATGTAACCTGCTAGTGAAATAAATATGATTTTGCAGAAGATATTGTAGAACTTGGTACAGGAAAAAAGGGTAGGCATGAAGAATCTCTAACTCACAGTTGGAACTAATGATGACAGACTGTCAGGAAAGAAATATGAAGGTGTATAATTATTGGCTGGCATGCCTCAGGCATCACCCAGGTCTTAACAATACATAAAGGCTGGGCATGCAAGGACTAACCTCCTCCAAA
This sequence comes from Coracopsis vasa, assembly GCA_026283785.1. NCBI lineage: Eukaryota > Metazoa > Chordata > Aves > Psittaciformes > Psittacidae > Coracopsis > Coracopsis vasa. The sequence continues at coordinate 7,289 of JANHGB010045105.1, read as the reverse complement.
GGTCTCCTTTGGTATCTATCCCCCAAATATTTTAATAGTGCCATTTTTTCACAGTATTGTTGGACCAGCGACAGTTGGATACAACAGAATAGTAACAAGAAACACCCATGCATATAGTCTGTTTTCCCCCAAGATGTTCTGAATCCACACCCAAAATAACTCAAATTATTAACTGCATTGTACAAAAACATAATTTCTGAACACTGTGTGCTAAACCAATCGGTGTCCCTATTAAATTGGTGGTGAATAGTTCCTAGAAATTACTCTTTTGATTCAGCAGCACAATTCAAATGAGCAAAAGTTTACTTACATTACAGAAGGTATGCAACACTTGCTTCCCATTTGATGAAGACTCACAACAGGAATTGAAAATCAGATCCTTTAACTGCTGTTAAAGTCTGACTTAATTTGATATTCATTGTTCAAAGTTCTTAAAAATTTTAGTTCTCCAAAAGGGAAGCTGAAAGCTTACACTGTAAAATTGTTAATCGATCACCTTATGTGAACAGCCAGCGGTGACGCACTGCAGCAATCAGTTTATGGACATTCTGTAGTCTGAAAGTTAATCACCCGGATTATTCAATTTATGCTTACAAATAACAAAGCAACAGCAGAAATCTGGATCCGTTTCCGAGTGATTCATAAGCATGAATGGAAAATATAATCCTGATAACTACCTGACGAGCTCTGACACACACAAACACCCACGGACTGGCATGCAGTGCAAAACAGTTCTTGTGGTTGCAAAAGAGTTTCCAGTTATTCCCTGCTTTCCAAACTTAAAACTTTCAAAAACATTTTAGGCCAATAATTTCTGATGCTTTCTCTTCTATCAATGGATTTGGGGTATTTTTTGTTCTCTGGGTGAGTTCTTTAGAAAACTCGGGAAAAAAAGATAGTCACTTTAAAATAAAAAGAAGCTTAAACGTACTTTTGTCATCATAAAAAAAAATAATATATGAAAAGAAAGATGTCCCATTTCCTTTAAGGCCTGGAGCCAAGAAATTATTTAATTTTAAAATGTCAGCTTAGCAAGAAAATATTTCTCCATATTCACAGTGGGCTTTCCAGAAATATTTGTTTAAGGGCATGATCCACCTCTCATTCACTTCAGACTGATGATAACTTCAAAGGCTTTAGCTGAGGCCCTACAGGTACATTTGGACAGTGTGAGCTTTACCATGCATAAATCTGTAGTTAAGTACACACAGAAATGCCAAATCCTGCTAATTACTCCAGTATGGTCAAGGCAACTTTTCAAATGCCTCAAGAAACTCAGGAGCCATCCAAAATGTCTCCTCTTCTAAATCCATCACCTTGTGTAAACCAGACAGTTCTGTGAGCTACACGACTAAGCTTTTGAAGATCTCACATCCTTTATTCCTTTTCTTATGCTTCTGACTGAACTTAATGTTTCTTTGGTTTCTCCACACATACTTAATTTAGTTAGTTAGCTAAAGTACCTGTGTTGAGCCCAAGAGGTCTTTGGGGATATAGCTGAGCTCAGCAGACATTATGCATGAGGAGGTCTGGCTTGGGCATTAACAGCAGCATGGTGTTAGTGTACTTCTGCATCCAGACTGAATTCAGTCATATTTTGGTTAGAATGTATATACTGATCCCAGATCTGGAAATATGACCAGATCCATGGCCAGCACTATCTGTGGAAGCTCAGAACTCCGTATGCAAAAGACCAGCATTTCAGTACAGAATAGTTGGATCATCTCAACAGGTATCCCAAACTGTACATTGCTAGGGAGTGTTAGCCATGTCAGCCTATGTAGCACCAGAAGAGTGGAGGTAGGACTAGCTACTCATCTTCCTTAACCTATATTTATCAGCTAGAGCTCTGCCTCAAGTGCTATTTTTTTCTCCACACACCATCTTTAACTCCTGCAGAATATATGACCCGCCAGCTGAAATCTGACATGTAGAAAACAACTTTGCAAGAAACAATGTGCTAACTGTTCTTCTGAATGCTACTTAACTCTTCAGATCTGATGTTTTATTAATTTTCACACTTCAAAAATGAAACTAATTCTGTAAATTGATTTGCCACTTCCATTTCTAAATAATGTTCTATTTGAAAATGTAATTGCTACATTTTGTCACCACAAACCAAAATTTTAGGAAGAACACATTAATTTGTACAAACCCTACATAGATGATACTTCCGTTAGTCTAAAAGTACTCTCACTTTATTTTAGAGGATTGATGAGTTCTGGTTTGTGAAGAAGCCTTGTCACATAATAAAAGGCAGTGCTAAAGTAGACAACTTTTGCTGTTGTGATGATCTGATTATGAAATCTCCAACATCCTAAATACTAGTTTTATGCTTCTATACTTGTTTGAACAAAAATATCTTCATTTACTTCTGCAGTTGGTTCTATTTGTAAATCTGTATTTTGTATTTCTTCCCAAATGTTTTCTTGAAATGTGAAAAGAAGATCACATATATTTACTTTTCAATTTTCTACTTTCTGACTACCAGAGCTTGCTTTCAGGCATGTATTTCAGATTTAATTTTGATTGAGAAGCACCACACTCTTACAGTTAACATTATTTTATCACTCTTTTTAATCTGTGTTTCTTTTCATGATGAATTTTAACGCATGTAAGTGCCTTGGAGTACACTGGTTGTTGAGTTTCATTCAGAGTATTAAATTCTTAGCTGCTAGTTTAAGCTAAGAATCACAGCTCTTACATACAGCTTAATGCACATCCTTTAACTCTCCTTCCTTCCCTTCCTCATATCTGTTCATGCCACCCAAGCCCCCTAAGGCACAAGTGTCTGTTGCAACTCTTTAATTGCTGTCACTCCCTCATCTATTACTTCATTCTCCCTTTTCTTTTCCCCTTTTGCACCCCAGACAGGGTGTGGTGCATTTCTGTAGAAAAACGTCTTCAGAAATAGCACTTTTTAGCATTCCTAGAATGGGCTGCAAATCTGCAGTCCCAGATTTCATTCCCCTATAACTCACTGCCCCACAGCACCCTAGTCTTTGGCTCTCCAGTCCATCACCTCAGTGGATACAAATGTGCAACTTATCCACCACTGAAAATATGTCCTTAAGCAGTTATACAGGCTGGGGGAGAATTATGTTCTCCCAGAATGTGAGCAGTACCAGAAAGAGCTCTCCTGCAGGTGTTTATAACTGGGGAGAACCTCTAGCTTTCAATATGTACCCCACCATACATGTGTTGTAACCGAAGTAACACAAGCATCCAGTAAACTGGAGTGGCCAAACTGAGAATCTCACAGCTTTGCATGCCTGTAAGGGGTAAGACAGTTTGTGGTACACCTAACCTCTGCAGGTGCTTTCTCTGAGGGCCAGCTAAATTAAAACATTATTTAGCTGCCACAGGCAAAGAACACAAAATTGGACAGTTAGCACAGCTCAGCTGACGTGTGTTAACTTGCTAGGCTGCATGTGTAAGACCAAACATTTCCTGTATCTTACAGTACACCTCACATTTACTACACATGAAAAATTACCATGCATCTAAAAATTCAAACTTAAATTTAAAAAACAACAAACTCAAAACAGTTTTGGTACAAATTGCCTTTCTGTTTACTTGTCAAAGAAGAATAAAGAAAACATCCACAGAGTATGTTTAGGATCATGATCTCTGCCATTTGTGATGGGGAGTGGACAAACCAAGTTTTAACAAATATATTACAAAATGAGAAAGTGGAATACAGTATGGTGGCAACTGCAGCAGCTTAGCACTGCACACCGATGTCACCTGTGAGAAGCATTTTCATGCTGCAGAAGACTCTGCAGCCGAGCAGAAGCATCAGGATCCCAAGAGGTCTCTCCCAGAAAGGAGCACTTTTGGTCACTGTCTATAAATGCATATGACTATCCAGCAGTCATCCTTCTGGAGGGATGACGCATGTGAAAAATTACTTCTGTTGTTTCCCCACTGTAAAAGTCTTGGGAGACAACCTACTAAGTCATTTCAAACCTGAGGCCACTTCAGTGATAGCCCATGGAGATTTAACAGTGCTAGATCTGAAGGGTATGGAGGAGCCAGAAGCACTGCTGTCATGATAAAGAGGACCATCACCCAAGCTTATTTTCCCTGCTTCTCAGATGTTTGATCCTGGATGACCATCTCTTTTGTCCCTGTTCATCAGAGGTTGTTTCAAAGATGCTTCAAGAATGCTATCTATGGCAGCCCAGTGCCAGCCCTTTGAGGATTTATGAAATAAGGGTCATGATTTCAGTGCCTATTACTAACAAAATGAGCAAAAAGCATAAGACAAAAGCTACTATTTCAAAATTATGTTCATTAATCCTTCTGCATTAATCACCCTGCTGCATGCTGCACCTTGTAAAGCTTGTATATCTCTTAATAATTAGCCTCAGATCACTTTGTAGTAGTCCAGACTGGATGGGAAAAAGGCATAAATGACTATGTAAATGCTTTGTAATCCATTTATTCTATTTGTTAATTTGTCATCATGCTAAGTACCTGAAAAACAATCTTTGTCAAATGCCACATGACTACAATGCATCAATCATGACAAGAGGCAGGGCACACAAATATGCTCTAGGATGCAGACTTCAGCCCTCTGCTGCTTAATCCCTGGTTTGCTTGGTTGGTTATTTGTTTGTTTTGTTAATGGGTGTTGACTACAAGGTCATTCATTTTCGTCGGGGTTTTTATAATTCAGGGCATGTTTTGGATTGCTGAAAACGGTTTGGTGGGGTTTTTGGTCATCTCTAAACATTCTGCACTTCCAAAATTTCAGAAAAATAAATCATACACACATACAAAAATGATCACATGGATTTTTCAATTATTTTTTTTCCCAGTTGTGTGCAATCATTGCAGTACAACAACATAATTAAAATACTCTATGGAAAGTACATTTTCCAAAATTTCTTTTCTATTAAAACAGTTCATGGTTTTAATATGGAAAAGAAAGAACTTGTAAGTAATTTTCTTACTATTGCAAAGAATGCAATTTTAATACTAATTTTCCAGGATTTTAATTAATTAGGTAATTTATATTTCTTTATTTATTCATTATAGTTTCATACCTTACCTTACAGTTTTAGGTGAGAGGTATTTAAAGCCTTAGGGAAACAAGTTGCAACACAATCCTAAACCACACAGACCAAGTTTCCTGAAGATACACATTTCATTGTCTAGTCCCTACTTACATTCCTAATTACCACTAGAATAAACAGGAGTTAAATAAAGTTACTGCGGGTTTAAGTCTTTGTCCACTCTAAAAAAGGGGATGAAACTGTCCAGAGCTAAATTGTGACTGTTGCTATTCTTTTCCTTCCTAATCCTTCCCACTCAGCTTACATTTCTGAAGTTAGCAGGCATTTAACGACTATGAAATGTGCTTTTCCTTCTTGTATTTCCTTCTACAGAAGAGAGACTCAGAAAAGTCTTGCTATGGATTCACCAATGCATTTGGTAACTGTTAATTTATGCACTGCCTTCTAATATTGATGGAGGGGGTGGTATTCAGATCCTGGAGCACAGATGCCAAGCTAAAAAATGCCCAGGTAAGCTCACAAGCAAACACTCTGGGCAGTGCAGGAGCCACCACAGCAAGATGTGATACTGCAGTGTGCTTGCAGGAGGAGCCATCTACCAAGTACAGTTAGTCTAATTAGCCAGCCTAGTTACCCAACTGTCTGCAGCGACAGGTGTGTTGCAGAATGTCTGGATTTCACAATTTCTGTTCAAGTTTAGAGTATTTGCTAATACTCTAAACTAACTAACCTAGTGTCAGCCAAAGAACCTGTTAACTCAGCTTCTGAGGAAAACTGCACCAACCTAGTTGTACTTAATGTTGTTCTGGCCTATCATCAGGCACCTTATAAATGTTCAGAGAAGGAAGTTCCTTCTAGCTCTGCACAGCATTTCTTGCCCACTGCAGGTTGTGTACCTGTACTATTGGTTGTTTTGGGTTATCTTTTAGGGATTATGACCCCAATTCCAGTCTGTTCTATGGAGTCTGGAAAGTTATAATTTGGAGAGTTGAAAAGAGGTGCGTAGGAAACTTCAGAGGCATTGTGAAAGCCCTTGAAAATATGGTCTCCAAATTCAAATTAAGGTGGTTGTGGGATGTGTCACATACAACCTCTACAGAAGAGACGCATCAACTCAAACTGTAGACAGAAGCCTTGGGGAAGCAATTGTTCTCCTAAATGATTAAGGACCGAAACCTTTTTTTTGCAGAAGCCTCACAGCAAATGCTAAGCTTGCCAAGAGCACTAGCCAACAGCTTGTTTTGAGTAGACAGAAGTCATGGCAGGAATTTGCAAGTCTTGCCAAAACCCTCATTACTGCGAGACTGATAATCAGATATACCCACAGGTGAGAAAGAATTCTCATAGTGGCTTGTAAGAATCTTTCTCTGTTCAATTTGCTTTTATATACAATAGGTAGATTTTTACAGTTAAAAAGGGTGTTTTCTCAGCTTGTAACTAGTACTTTTAATTTCTGTATGAATCGCTCTCCTGTTCCATGTGAACAGCCTCTTTTGAACAACATTCAACAACCTTGCTTGTGCTGAAAATACTTCTTAGAAAATGACTGGTTTAATGCCTAATTCACCAACCTTCAACACTATGTATTATGAATCATAAAATATTAATCTTGAGTCTTTAACAACATAAATAAGAATCTTGTTTAAACAAGAACAAACAATCACTGAACAAGGCTATGCTACTGTGAATTAAATTCCCATTACTTTGATAGTTCCAGGCTTCCAGCCTAGATGCTTACTTGCTGTTTCTTGAACTTTCAGGAATAAAAATCACAGTATAAGAGCATAATTGGTTCTCATTTTCATGATACAAGTGCAGACATTAGCCAAATACATAGATTTCAAGTTTACTTCAGGACCTATTCACTAACTCTAAATAATTGCATGCTTTTAACTAATTGTTCTATTTATTTAACTAATGACTTGAAATAGTTTTAATATTACTTTAATTTTAAGAAGTATTATCCCAAAATACCAACAGCAAACAAAAAAATAGTGAAGAGACTCTTTCAGACAGCAAAATACATAACAAAGAGAAATTAATTACATTTAAAAGGCAGCCGACCTTTAACACCTCTGCTAAGCATGAAATCCAGAGAAATAATAAATAAGCCCATGGCAGGGGGGTTGGAACTAGATGATCTTAAGGTCCTTTCCAACCCTAATTTTTCTATGATTCTATGATAATACACTATAGCTTATGTTAACTATAACATCGTTCATGAATGAACAGGAATAAGTATAGGAATAACTTGGTAATGTCCCTTTT
>JANHGB010045104.1:23584-35154 GCA_026283785.1 Coracopsis vasa | reverse complement strand
TTCACACTGACTTATTGGGCCCTGGGTTTCAAAGATGCTGCTCTTGGGGTGTTCTAGATAATTTTGTGGATACAATAACTTCTTAAAAATTGGATTTTGATTAAAAGACTGAAGAAATTGCTTGTGTTAAAATAGAACCTCATGTTCTCTCTTCACTGTTGCAATAGGTTCTCTGTAACTTAAATCCACCCAAAATCCAAAATCTCAGTCTGAAGTTACTTGCATTATACAGCTCCTCTGTGAGGGAATGTGAACTGAAGCAAGCAGATGGAGCAAACAGATGAGCAGACTTTGCAAGCAATTTGAAAATAGGTCTTGAAAGGAGTTTTAGTGTAGGAAGCAAATAGAGCTGGATGTATAAGAATGGTACTCATAAGGCTTTTTTCTTTCTGGCTTTGCTTTTCCTATAAACTTTGCTTTCTTTGAACTTAGATCAGAATTGCTCTGAGTTTAAGGTCCTCTCTTTTTATAGGGCCATTGCTTTTAAAACATGGGTGCTCTCTCTTTTCTATAGTTGATTTTTGTTTTTCTCAGCAAGTCTTGTGGTTTGATTCTGTTACTATCCTTGTATCAATAACTTGCCCTTTGGGACAGAAGGTAGTCTAGAGGCAATACTCTTCTGAAGACCAGGTGAGCTACACATTCAAAATGGAGCTTATGAAGCTGTCGGCTTCACTGCAATCTTACCAAGCGTGTCTTTGTATGGATGATAAAATCAACACTCAAATTTCTGCCAAGTTTTTTTTCATTTCTCTTCTACCTTGCATCCGGACTTACTTTCACTTCAGATAGAAGTGATGTACGTAGATGTTTGACTGTGTTGCTTCTGTGCTGGAACTGTGATGTACAGGTCCTTGACAACCTTGGTGGCATGTGAAAGGCACATAACCTCACAGGGGAACTTGCATAACTCTCCAGAGCAACTTGTACGCAGCACTGTGTATACTAAGACTGCTCTACCAATATCATTGAACCCATTGTCTAAATGTTTTGCTGTGAGTTGCCCATTTAGGTATCCACAGCTTCAAATCTGGAACAAATGTACTTTTGAAAGCTAGTTCAGACTGCACACAGTAATTATAATGTGGGAAGTACTGTGTAACCACTGGTAGAGACCTGTTACTATGTGTGGAGCTGCAGGTAGTTTGAATATTAATGCCTTAATTTGAAAATGTGATTTTGAAGAGCAAGACGTGAGTTGAGTGCCCAGTACCATGTTCCATGTGCTATAGATGGCTTAGATTGAAATCTCTAAGTTGTCAAATGGCTTTGCATTTGGAAAATCTTGTGTGTGATATGCTATTTTTAAATGTAAATTACGTATTTCTCTCCTTTTTTATAGGGACTGGAGACATTGTTGCTGTCATGATTACAGAATCAAAGGTTAAGGAGATCCTGAATTACTTGGAAAAGAATATCTCTGTCCTGATGGCAATAGCAGTTGGGTCCCGTGTTCCTCCTAAAAACTTCAGTCGGGGCTCTCTAGTCTTTGTGTCAATATCATTCATTGTTTTGATGATAATTTCTTCAGCATGGTTAATATTTTACTTCATCCAGAAGATCAGGTATACAAGTGCACGTGACAGGAATCAGGTAAGGGCACTCCTCTTTTGTTTCTCTGTGTTCTGGAGGTGATGTTTCTGTGTACAGTAGTCAATAGAGAACAAATAATGTCCATCAAACTAGTGTTCACAGCCTCTTTGTTCCAAGGCAGAGCATGTTGCTGGGCAAGGATTTTTATATAACAAAGTGTTTTTATTCTGAGCAGCACCAGTACAAGATCTTATCACATGACAGGAAAGGATAGAACTGAAGAAAAACATTTGCATTTTGATGAGTAAAAGTCTAAGAGGAAGATCCAGTTCTATGTTGGCTCAGTAGTACGTACTGCGTGTACGTTGGGAATGGGCAGGAAAGTTAAATAGTAAATGAAATTGTATAGTGTAGGGGAACACAGAGCTAATGTTACGAACTCCATCCATGTTCTCAAAGATAGTAGTTAAGGTAATTCAAGGGGTATTTCCAAACATAATCTGTCATGAATGTCAATTCGTGATCTTTGTTAATTTTCAGCTTTATTCAAGGTCACGGTTAGTATGGACCACCCAATTCTCCTGGCTATGTATTTTAAGTAAAATTTAGTTCAGTATGCCTTTTTTACATTTTTTTGCAATTAATTTAACACCTGAATTAAGTATGGCCACATTCAGATCTTGACTACATCAAGTCATCAATTCAAATATAGATTAGATGTTAAAAGTAAATGTTTTACTAGCGTGGACTTAAGGGTGCACTGCCTTCCAGAGTGTGCCTTGGCTTTTATCGAGAAGGATCAGTAAGCCTCAGGAAAACCACTGTGCTCTCTTTGCCTGTATCTGTCAATGCTAGCTTACAAAGCTGCTGGCCTCTATCCGTTGTCACCCCTCCTTCCCCCAAATTACAGCTGATACATAGGAGCTCACTGTGAGGCAGTGCTTTAGTGCTTTGTCAAACCTAAAACAAATGCAAACTTAAAACCTGAGTTGTGACAAAGGATTTCCTTTTTAGCTTCTATAAATAGTATCTGATGCTGCAGGTCCCATGGGCATCCTGTAAATTTTCCTAAGGATGTCATTCTTAAATGACCACACTGTAACCAGTACTTAGTGTGGTCCCTTGGGGTGGTGAAAGTTTAAATATAACTGTTACTCAATGAATGTCTGTGGAATATTAAATTGGGCCTTCTCTATCCCCCTACATGGTTCTAGGCTTCTTCCAAATGTCCATGTTTCAAAACAGTTGCTCCATGGGGAAAGGGCTTTTATGACCTTTTTTCTTTCTTTAGATTTTTACAAAGCTCAGGAAAAACTTGATGAAAATTTTATGTGGTTTAAAAAGCTGAGATTATTAAACTTTAATAAGAAGGTGGCGACAGCTAAAGCTTATTTTTAAAGAGCTTTGAGAGCTTTCACAGAGAGAAGGCTGTACTGTTACTGATGCAATAACTTGGTTTAGACGATGTCTTGTTTTTAAGTTATGTCAAAGCACACTTTAAAAAAGAAATATCAGAAACATCAAAACCATGCTGTGTTTTGTAGATAGTGCAAGTAGATGTAAGTAGATACTGGTATTTCACATTGTTGCTCTTGTGCTCTTCCGCCAGACGTATGCAAGCCTTTTGCATGTGGTGGTGGCTTTTCCATCAAGATAGTTCTGGGTTTTAAAAGCAAGCATATGCTGTGTGCCTATCCCCTACTGTATGAAAATAGAAAATCCTGAGCATTTCCAATGTTAGCATAAAAAAGTATTTGTTAAAATTAGAAAATGGAAGAGGTGGATCTCTTAAATGGAAGAGTACATAGGCCAGTATGCTTGTTCCAGGACGTATAATTGAGATTTGCTTAAATTGACCTATTTCTCAAATGTTAAAGTTAGGAAGATATTTCTGTCTTCAGGAAGCAATAACTTCCTCATCCCAGAGCATCCCCTCTGTTTCTGCATTTCCGACATGGGTATTCTTCGGTAGCTGGAACTGAGTATCTTTTTTTTCAAATCCATGCTCTAAAAATAATAAGAGGTGTTCTTCCGTGGAAACCACAAAAAAAGTGTTCATGTAATTCTAGAATAACAGTGGTACTGTTGGTTGTCCTGGACTTCTGAGGTCTGCGTTTCTCAAATAAAAGCAGCTGCCTTAGTTTCAGTTTCTATGCAGAGAATATGCATAGAAACTGTATGATACAGGGAGTGCACCTTATGGAGGATTTGATTTTTCAGCTGTATAGAAGGTGGGCAGAAAACCCACACAGTTGTTTCAAATTATGTGGGAGGTTTTGATAGGTACAGTTCACATTCCCAGAAACAGCCCGTCTCTTTCAAAAGCAGAGTACTTGTTACATGGTGGAGGTGAAAGATTAAATACATAAACTTCCCTTTTTCCAGTCAGTGTAAACCAAATCTGATGTCTCAGGTCCTTGAAACAAGAAGACATGAGCTTTGTTCCGCTCAGTGCCCTGGGTTTGGGATCTCATGGACCAGCTGGCAAACAGCCATTCTTCCTTGGTTGGGAACTAGGCGTTGCAGTAGGAATGAGCACTTGAATTGCAGAAATGGTTCTTTCCATCCACCAGTGGTGGTAATAAAAACAGCATAACTAACAAAGAGCTTGGCCTCTGCATTCAGATTGAGGTTCATTTTCAAACCAATATTCATTTCAGCTTTATTTAAGTCTGTATTGGCTCGTTTGGATTTCATGACCTATATTCTTTTCCTTTGTGAGATCCTGGTGGTTTCAGGTAATAGCAAGAGAGAAACTAGGTTACACTGAGAGCATCTCTTACGTCTCGGAGTAAAATTGGCCTGCTCAGGGGAAAAAAATTAGTAATAATTCAAGGTTCAGAAGAGAACCAGGATTATATTACATACAGCATCCTGAATAAAAACCAGTATGAACAGACTATGATGGAAATCATCAGGAGGGCATGTTGCTTCAGCTTTTATCCTGTGGGCTGGGTTTGATCAGTTTTGTCACACAAATGTTAGATCACTTTTGTGGACGATGATATGGTCCATGAGGCTTATGCCCATGCTCATTGAGTGCATTTGTGAGCTCAGCCATTGGGTTTTTTCTTCTTGACATCTGTGTGCTTTTGAGTGTGGGTTTTTTTTTTGTTTTTTTTTTTTGTCTTATGCGTTAGCCTACTGCCATGGCATACATTGCAGTGTTAGTATTGAGCCCAAATAAGTCATTCTAAAGGACAGTAATGAAGCTTGTTTTTCAGGGTTAATTTGTGTTCTTTTATTTGTCACTTTACTAGCGTCGTCTTGGAGATGCTGCCAAGAAAGCCGTCGGTAAATTGACAACCAGGACAGTAAAGAAAGGTGATAAGGTATAATAATAATATTTCAGCATGGTAAATTTGAGCATCATGTTTAATTTTTACTGGGGGAAACAATCTCAGTTTTTCCTTTCTGCTTCTGATTTATGACCTTGCCTTCCTTGTTGGAGGCTTACTTTGTCCTGTGGTATTTTGTTTAACTCTTAGTATCAATGTATGTTGTTAAGTCTGTACATTTCAAAGACGTTTTTCTTGCTTAAGTACCACTTGCACTCGATCTGGCAACTGTGGCAGTGGTTTTGTGTGCTGCCTGGCTGGGGGTTCTGCTGATTGGAGTACAGAGGGCTAGCATTGTTTATGTGGAATTCTGTAAGGTTAGAATCATTCCATATGCAAGTTGTGTAAAGTAAAAATAAGTTTAAAAGACTAGTAATTAAGGACAATCTCTTATGTAAAATATGAATATCCAGTAATCTGAGGGGGAGCATAAACAGGTATTTCATTAAAGACAGTATATGTTAGTCCAGTAATATTTCTTGCCAGTATAAGTATATATAAACTGAAATAGATGGTGTGTTAAGGCCTAAATTTTTTCTGCTTTTAGGAGCACTACTGTCTTTGATTCTTAAAGGAAAAAAGTCACTTAATCTTGCTTAATTTTTGCTCTTTAATTTGCAAAAGGCAAGGGAATTCTGGCTATGATTTGATTTTTAAGAGAAAACTATTTCCTTGGACCTTTTCAGTGTGATTTGGTTTTATCAACACTATCAGGATAGTGTTGATAAAGATAAAAATCTTTTTATCTTTATCAGGTAATGGTGGAAAAATTTGCTTCCAGAGAGGAGGCAGAATAAATATCTTTGCTCTTTTTCCCCTCCCTATGTAGTTTTATTTCAAGGCAGCCCACTGCACTAAATCCTTTCTGTGGTTATGGGAGTACATATGGATATGGGGAACCTTCACAAACTAAAATTAAAGATGCTGTCATTTGACAGCATAAATTCAAAACTGTCAAGTGACGTGCAGATTGCAGTACAGGCAGCATGAGGTGCACACTCAGGTGAACAGAGTAGGAGAAAACCTGTCCTTCATCAGAGCAGCCTACCGGGATTCCCTGCATGCAGCACCGACTGGTGCTGACCAGGTAGTGGCTGTTTTGCTGAGGTTCCTGGCTGTAGCTTCCTCATAGATTGCTGGCATCAAAAAGAATAGAAAAAGAGTAATAAACTTGAACTAAGAGAAGGCACAGTCTGTTTGATGTCACAGGCCCAAACATTTTAAATCTATATTGCTGATGCCGTACCTACATCCAAATGAAAGCAGCCCTTTTTCAATAGCCACTTTTAAATTCTGATGTTTATAATAATAAAATAAATCATAACTTGGAAATCAGGAAACAGAGGAGCCTGTCAGTGATCCCCATCTTCATGTCTGGATAATAACTATGATAATTCTGTAAGTAAGCAGCAGACAAAAATATGGGACTATTCTGAAATAAGTAAAATGTTCTGGTTCTGGCTATAAAAGAGAATTCCAAGATTCTTGTCCTGGAAAAAACCGGAACAGAACAAACTGAGTAAAATAGAAGTTTTAGCTCCAAGCTGAAGTAAAGCCTCTAGGAAAATTGCCACTATATTTTATAGCAATCCAACTTAGTATTAGAATCATCTTGGGCCTCAGCTTATGTTTCAGATAATCATTTACCAGCTTCACATGAGAGGAGAGTTTTGAATGTACGAGATATATTCCAGCATAACTTAATAAAAGTAATAACCCAGTCATTCTTTTGTATCTTCATAGTAACAGCCACTTGGCACAATGGAGGTCATATACTAGTCACGATTACTTTTACATTTGTCATAGCCTCAACTCTTGACTTGAAGTTTCATTTTGTTCATTTTAGGAAACAGACCCAGACTTTGATCATTGTGCTGTCTGCATTGAGAGTTACAAGCAGAACGATGTTGTTCGCATTTTACCATGCAAGTAAGCTAATAAAGTTGCTTCGTTTGGAAACTATTCTTTCTTTGTGCTCCTTTGATTGATTTCATGTAATATTTCATGTGTATTATGATTTACAGACACAACTGTTAGAAGTTTCCGGTCCTAGTAACAGCCACTTTATTTTAGACTATGATAGTAGAAGATATGAAGGGGTTAATTTGGCACTGTTATGGCCATAGAGATTAAACAAAAGATTCTGATTTTGAAGATGGGCAGTTTGGGCAAATCAGCAATGGAACTATTAAGATTGTAAGGGGGAGGTGGGAGAGTGGTACAGATTTAAGGACTGGTCAGACCCAAAAACCTGAAGTATAATGAGCCAGGTACAGCTGCAGCATTCTGCACAGTAGATATGCAACACTGGCTGCTGGTTTCTGAAACAGTGTAGGAAACGGAAATGCAGTCTTTCCAACCTTCATACCTCCTCTGACATCAATCAGCCACTGTGCTGTCATCTGTCTTTGATTTCCCTGGTGCAGTCTGTTCTTCACTTGTGCCTGAAGATTTGTATTTGCTGCATTGGTGCTCAAAATGTAACAACTTCCTTCTTTTATGCCATTCTCTTGACACTTAAAGGTTTTCATTTTGTTTACATTCCACTTCCATTCTTGAGTTGTTTCAGGATACTTGCTCTTTGAGAGATGCTTTTAAGTACTTTTCCATAAGGTGATTGGTTTTGGTGAATTGGTACATTTTGGTAGCCTTAAGGATTAGCAAGGACATCTTTCCCTTGTATTGTGAAATGCAAAGATTCCTCCTTATCTCCAGACAAAAAAAGCACATTATGATGTATATATGCAGCCAAGATCCAGAAATTTGGCCTGTGCTTTGTATATAGTGTTCTGCATTATACTCTAGAAGCAACAGTGTCATGGTGTTGGAGTTGATCTTCAGTCACACAGCAGCAGCACATAAGAGCTCATTATTGGTCTTCTAAGTCCTCCTGCAGGCTGCTCTGAATAGCTGGAATATTTTTCTTCTGATACATGATGAATTTCTAACATCATAAAGGGAAAACAGTATTGTAACTTACTGATGTAAATGTGTGCATTCTACTTGTGAAGCCAGAATTTTAATTTAGTTTACTTTTCTCTATTTTCTTTATCTCTTAGACTGTGGGGAACAATGACCTGTTTTAGATTCCTGGTGTTGTTGTTTAGTTAATACACTGTACAAATGTTTGTTTAGAAATTTCCATTAAAGTATTTGGGATTAGAAGAGTTTGGTCTTAGATAAAGATTTGGTCATGCAGATGTCTGTGCATTTCTTTTTTTACATTTCTATCATTTTTACTCAAAGATGATGTCCTCTTGCCCTAAAAAATGTACTCCTAAGTGTTAACTAAAGATCCCAGTTATGTTCTGTATTGTAATCTCAAGTACAGCTTGCATCTGTGAATTGAACCCTAGTCTTTGATTTGTTACATAGAAGATTACTTTGAAGTTAGAGGAGGAACTTCTGGAATCGGCACACTAGTTTTGGACCACTAAGATGATGGTTTGATAAAGTGCCTCTTAAAAAATCTTTACTTGTGTAGTTCAGGGTGGTTCTGTGAGGCTCAAGGATGTGGAATGGAGGTTCACAAATCCCACTCCTCTGTGCCTTTCTCTGGGTACTGAACAGAGGTCAGAGAGACATCCTTGCCAACAAATGGAGAATGAGGCTTCATCTGATTGGAAAGCATCTTCTCTCACTAAGCATAAGGCAGAGTAGGGACTAAAAGCTTCCTTAAACAACTGCCATTGTCCAAGCAATGGCTCTGTTGCTGGTATCAGCAGATATGATGCAGATCATTTAACCAAGATGATAATTAATTTTTTTATGCTTTTTATTTTTTAATTTAAAAAAAAAATCAAAGTCAGTTTCCTTCAGACAACTTTGAGGCATAGTCCTGCAGGTAGGAAGCTCCCTGCTCTCAGGGATAGTTACAGGTGCTTCAGGGAGCTGGATGAAGGCGCATCTGACTGCCATCTTAGCGCAATCTCCCATATAAAGGAGATATCAAGGCTCTTGTGTAGATTTTCTGTTCTGTTTTTCACAAGAATATAAGGTCAGTGGAGGCTCAGATTCCATTCCCGCTGAAGGCCGTATTACAACTTTCATATTCACTTTGTACTTCTCTTTTTTTAAATCTCACTTTTCATCTGCCACAGCTCAGGTTTGAGTTGAGTGCAAAACCACTTTGGCTAGGCAGAAATACTGGAATGGATATGCTCCACAAGATGTTATATTTGTTAAAGAAGAGCCAACCAGTACCTGCAGAGGTGAGCCCAGTAAATTTCAGATTGCATTTAAGACTTTTCAGTCTTCAGCATTTGAGATGCTTCTCTCAGAATCTTGTTTTGGAGGTTTAATCCATTTCTACTTCCTGATACTTCAGCCTCTCATTGTAGTGCAAAAGGCAATGGTGGTTTAAAATGGAAAAGAAAAAAAAAAAAGAGAATCTCAAGCCAAATGAAACATTTCAAGAACACCATGGAGAAAATGGCTTGTCCAAGAGGAAGCAAATGAAAGGCTTGAAGTTTTTCTTGCTGTACCTGTTGAGGAAGCTATAATCATTACACAGTAGGAGTCACTGACATATGACATCCTTGCTGCTTTCACCAATTTAGAAGTAGCATTTCCCTTTGGTACCACAACTGTTCTCTGCAGTTAAGTGTGGTCTGTCACTCAGTGCCTCAGCAGAGGGGAATCTAGTCTGGGCACAGGAGCACAGCAGGCAAAACCTACCAGAAGCTGAGCAACTTGCACCTCATTGTATAGTGAAACAAAATGTTTGTGATGTAAAGTTTTGTGGCAGGTGGGGAATTGTGGCCAACTTAAAAATAAAGTGAAAATGATTGCAGATAATGCGTTGAACTTTTATCTTCGTTTTGTGCTTCAGAGAAATATGTTCAGTACCAGCAGCCTATGGACATACCTACAGCTTTTGGTGCACAGAGACTACCATCTGTCTCAGGCTTAGAAGCCTGAGGAGTAGCTCTGTCTTTTGTGAATATCTTTATGTAAGTTAAAAATGAGTAAGCAAATGTCAGAAGGATTCTAGCAAAAGACAAACCTCATGGACAATTTCCTTTATTCGGATATTTCTACACCATCACACCACTGTGTCTCGTTGATGAATGGGCACTGGGTGAAAAGTGATCAGGAGGGGGTAGTGTGAAGGACTTGTAAGAGATGAGGGAAGGGGAGAGCAAAGTGACAGCCTAGAGAAAAGCAGAGAGTGACATTGGAAAGGGCATAAAGATGACCTGGGAATGAAGGAATTTACCAGGTAAGAAGAGAATTAAAGGAGCAGTGAATACACTAAAATAAATGATTTTGGAACCCAGTTGTTTAATAATTCCTTTACTGGCATAGAAGGAGGAAGTGAGAAAAGTGACTAAGCCAGATCATCTGTTGATCCTGTGCTGCTGCAAATAGCTGCCTTTTGTGTTTTGGAAGCAAATTAACACAATATCTCAATGCCATCCTTACTGCAGTGCCTCTGCACAACCCCCGTTTTCTCTGCTACCTGCTTGTGAGGGCAGTCTCTCATTTCCCCCAGCAATACTGTATTTGTGGAAAGCACTGGGGCAGCTCTCCCCTGGTATTGGCTGTTGGGGGCACACATGTGGTGCCTTCCTCCCCACCACAGCAGGCCAAGCATCTCTTCTCAGCCCTGCTAAGTGTGATGGGCAGCCTGCTGCAGTGCAGGAAGGACCTGTGTGCTGCTGGGAGGTTTGTACCCCAGGGCAAGGGGAGCAGTTACCTTCAGCAGTAACCGAAGATGCTACTTTGCAGCAGCACATTGATCCCCTTTGGCGGTATGCTGCACTGGGAGCAGGGAAGTGTAGTGAGCTCTTGGGAAATAGCAGTTGTGAGCTCATTCAAACCCTTCTCCTTGTGTGATATGCTAATTCAGAGGCTTTACACTACCAAAAGAGATTTCTAAATCACTTTTTCTTTGTGAAATGCTGCAAAGAAGCTGTGTTGTACAACAGAGTCAGGATTATGGTGTTTATTACGAGCTCGAGGGCAACCCGCTGGAGTATGCTGACACAGTGGAAAAATACCTGCAGGTCACCCATTTGGAGTTATGCCTGCATGGGAGACTTCGTCAGTGCTACTAGCCTGGCTGCTGGCCATGCTTCCTCTAGCCCTGAGGCTGGAGAAGCAGCAAAAGCTGTGTCACACTTCACTCTCTGGTGTGCAGCTTCTGGGAGACCGTCATCAGCTGCTGTGACCTAGACCATCTTGCTAGGAACTCTTCAGATTGATGGTCTTGTAAGACAAGTGACAAATGAAAACATGGAGAAGGTTTATGATAGCGAATGCAAGGGCTTACTTTGTCAGACTGAGGTTTAAAAATAATTCATGTGTTTACTGTCTATATTCCTGTATAACTTCTCCTTAACTCTTTCAAGCAGAGATATCCAAGCAGAGCCTGAGCCATGATGATGGTATCAGAAAGCTTTTTAAGGAGTAGATAAACAGCATACGTAGCAGGCAGAGCCATGCTGATCTACATCAATAAATAACCTTTGGAGAACTGCACTTTTTTTGAATTAATAAATATTCTTGAAGGTTTAGGAACTAAAAGCAAAGAATTAAGAGGTCACAAAATAGTTGTGCTGTTTTGGTACATTTGAACTCTATCAAACTGCTAATGACTCTTTAAAGTAACTCATAGTATTTAGCGGATGCATGTTGTCATCCATATCAGTCGCCTGTTTCACTTCATCCGAATGCTTCTACAGCACTGATTAGCCG
>JANHGB010045102.1:0-62769 GCA_026283785.1 Coracopsis vasa | reverse complement strand
GGGTCTCTTGTGTCATACGCCCTTCCCTACGTGTGACTGAACCAGCCTAAACAGCCACGTGTCTTTCCTTCTTGTATTGGAGTGAAGGCACTTCCCTGAGCTGAGCCACCAGCCTCTGCAAGACATCACAAATATGCCATAAGGTTTAGTTTGTGAGGGTGGACAGCACACCTTGCTGCAACTGTGCCATCCCATAAGCTGTCTCTTGTGGATCCTGTCTGCCAGATGGGAGGAAGTGATTACTCGTGGTGATGTTGTAAAAGCAAGCAAACGGGTGTGTAAAGAGTGCAGTGATGGAAGTGTGGACATATTTGCTGTCACCCTTTGCTGGTAGCTCAGTGTATTCAGTTACTGAATATATGAATCCAACTAGGAGGTGCTCACTGTGCACTGGAGGGTGGCAGTGAGCACACTGAGGAAGGCACCTGAAGAATGAGCACACTGCTGACCCAGAGGGGAAGCAGCAGGCAGCAGGTGACACATTGCAGGGCAGCCTCAGCAGTGTGAAGAGTGAAAGAAGTAATCGGACCTGTCCCCAGGGTGTCAGGGAAGAGAACAGACCTCTCCAGTCTGAGGCAGGCTTTTTTGTCCTTATCCCTAACATGATGGGATCTCGGCAGAACCTCTTCCTTGTGATCCTTCCCATAATGGCACGAAATGGAGCAAAAGAATCGTATGCAGAGCAATATCCCTCCTTATCCAGTCACCTCCAGCTATGAAATATCTTCTGTACCCTTTCTAACCTCCTTGCTAACTCTCCTTTCCATGGCCTGTTTAATTACTAGTGGACCCTGGATTTGACTTGCTTTATTACCAGTGCTCTTACACTTCTCATGGTCTTACCACTACTGCACTTGCTTGTTTTCCTTTTCTCCATCTTGCTTCCTTGCTATTCATCCCTGTTTCTGCTGGCACACTGCTAAGATTCCTCCTGCCTGGTAAGCTTCTGACTTTGCAGTAATTCAGCCATTTCAGCTGCCTTGGGCTTGATTGTACATCTTATTTACATTCCAGTAAGTGTATAGGATGAACTTAGATTGATGTAAATTATAGAACCAGGAGCTTGTGGTGACGTATGAGTTAGCATTAAACCCTAATGTGCATAACACTTGTGGGTGTCAGCTGCAGAACATGTCCTTTCTTCATTTCTAATTTTACATAGGGAACTGCTCAAAGCAACCTATCTTGCAATTTACAACTCTTCATTATAAATTTTCAAACTAAATACATTATTTTTGTCTTTCATGGAAAACAAATCTGTCAAAAAGATGGTTTTTTTTTTCCAAGGAAAATGAGACCTGCTGTTATTTCTGTACTGTGGAGGAGAAAACTGAGGCACAGAGGCTGAATTACAGTGAAAGTGCTGAAAGCCTCATCCCCTGCCATGTGCTAGGTAAACCACTTTTCCTTCACAGAGCTCTGATGCTTTTATGTGTTTACATTTCTTTGAGGAAGGATGTTTTTAACATAACCAGAAGTATAAGGATGTTTTTGCAGATGGAAAGGTGTTGAGCTCAAGGTTTTATGTGTCTGCTTTTCGTGCGTCTTCTATAGTGGCTCAAATATTATTTTCTTCATAAAAATTTAATACGGAAAATTAATGAGGAGCTGGCTAATGAAATGATACAGTGACTGTAGCCAGACTGAAAGTGCGTTGTCAGCTCTGGACCTTCCCAGTCCAATAGGTAATTTCATAACTGTGTGAGTGAGATACAAAGGGAGGCTCTGAAAGCTTCAAAGAGATTTATAGAATATTTCAGACCCCAAAAATACATAAAACAAAGTCCAAAAGGTTCCAGAAACGGGACAAGAGGGACCTGCTGTCAGAAGCAGCTTGTCATATAGTTATGATTTACCGTTCTCTCCCAAGCGATCTGTACAATCTCTGTCAGCAACATGGCAAAAAAATAGCATTTGGGGGGCTTGAGATGAGTGTTTGGGAAAGAAGGCAGCAGTGACAATGACCACCACAAGTTCAGGCAGTGGAGTCTCTGCAGAGCTCTTTCTGAGCAGAAAACACAGAACACTCTTTTCACCTCTTTCTTTTCACTGTGAAAGGACAAACCTGGGTCAAGTAAAGGAATATCCAAAAATAACAAGAATTTAACTTTGAGGTTATTCAAAGCCTACCAGGGAATTTAAGTAGTCATTAAAATTAATGGGATAGTGCATCTGGATCCCCACCGCAACTTTGAAAATCCCAGTCTAAAATTTTCAAAGCCATCCCCTTCTCCATTTCCAAATGTCATTTGTTTCTCTTTCTAGCCAGACAGGGACTGGTGCTTTAACATGATTTCCGTGTGAAGCAAAAGTCAAGTCTGTTTAGATTTGTGTATTTTTAGGCTAAAATTTCCATGTCTGCAGCTTTCAAAACAGGAGTTAATAAACTATTTTGCTCATGAGCTTCCCACATGCACACAGCAGGCTGCATAGAAGATTTCAGTTAATGCTAATAGCATTTGAAATGCATATATTTTTTTTCTCTTGATGTAATTTGAAACAAGAAAAATTATCCAGATAGTCTGTCACTTTCTAAAACAAAACAAACTCACTGGGGTTTTAGAGTTGTTGCCTGGCTGGGTTTTATTTAGTTCGATTTGGTTTTGGTTTTTTTTTTTTTTGGTTGGTTTAGTTTTGGTTGGTTTGGGGTTTTTTTTTAGTGAACTCCAGTATTTATCAGTCTGATGAGTTTCTAGCTTCTGAACTGAAAAATTCCATTCTGTGTCCACAGAGCTGGTGCTATATGCTTGGCCAGAAAACCCTAGACTTGTCATGATAGCTCATCTCACTTAAGAACAGATATTAATTATGACATTAAAAAGAACCTAGCAAAGCATCCTCTTTTATTTATGGATCTTCCACAGCTGTGTTTCCACAGGTGGATAGCTGGATCCAGGTGTGTGTGGTTTTTGTTCTCTAAGAGAGGCTTCTGCATTTGGGCATCAAGGCATTGTTGTCATATTACCAGCAGGGCTGTTCTGCTCCATGTGTGCTCCTCCATATCCAATCTCCACAAGCGCTACGGGCCTCCCTGTTTGATACCGATGTATCTCCATCTCCCCAGACTGAATTCCTCCTTCTGCATTCTCCATGTGCTTTCTGTCTGTCCTGCCTCTTTGTTTTGTCCTTCTCTTTACGCCTGTTCTTTCCTTTACTTTTCTTTTCTTTTTACCTTTATTCTTTTCTCAAGCATCTTATTCCAAGTCCTCTTTCATCCAAACCCCTTTCTTTAAATCCCCAACTTCCTATCTCAAATCTCAGCCTTCTCAGGAATCCCTGTCATCACTCTCTTCTCCCCAGGAAAACCTTTTCAAATCAGATACTTTATGCTACCATAATTTGCATCTATGACTGGGTCACAAAGTGTCCAAGGGAGTACAAGGACCTAGAATCATTCCAGTCCTGCATACACAAATTCACATGCCTGGCTAATTCTGTACTGTCAGCAATTTGTCCTGCCTTGCCATCATCCCATCTGCCTGTGCTCCCAGGCAGTCCTGTCAGCCATGCTCCATGTCAAATGGCAGGTATCCTTGGCTTGACTGAAGGATGATTAAAAGCAGCAAGGAGGGAGGATAGATATAAGGACATAGTCTTATGACTTGCTTTGATCTTTATAAGGACAACTACTGATGTTTCCAAGGGAAAAAACTTACTTCTCTAGGCAATCTTATGGACAGCATCTCTGAGTCTACTGGATTTTTTCTCTCTCTGTGGAAGAAGATAACTCCATCCTCCTCCTAGATTTCCAAGTAGGCACCAATAACCAGTTCACTGGCCAGCTGCAGGCAGTGTGTTCAGCACTTTAAGGGTGGATACATCACTAATACCCCTCTTGTCTTGCTGCATGCAGCATGTTTTTCTTTCACAGCAGGAAATAAGGCTCAGCAGCCCCTTTCTTCTTGGACTGGTCTGCTGGCACAGAAAGCCTTTGTGGGGAGAAAGCTGGGGTTGCTAATCCCTCTTAGGAGTAGGTGCAGGCTCGGCATTCCTGCCACCAATTTGAGGTGAGGGACGGAACAGCCGGCAGGACCCATGCCGGTTGATTAGCAATGCAGCATGCATGAGATTCCTTGGCACAGTGCAAGGTTATTGAGATGCTGGGCTGCATCCCAAACTTGCCCCTGGCAGAATTGGCAGATCCTGTAGCTAGTGTCACTTTCAAGCATTTGGCCAAGCAAACCCCTCTCCTTCTCCATCCCCCAGCTCCCCTGTACTTGGCTTTGGACTAGATTTGTTCAAGTTGGTTGGCTGCCTCCTCACCCGTGCATTCACAGGGTTTGAGGCAGGGTAGAGTGCATATCTCTACAGTAATCTAATTCCATCTTTCCAGAGATATGTGACAGGGTATCAGAAGCTGCAGCTTCTTTTAAATTGATTTTTGGCTATATTTTTTATATGAAATATATATCACAGGGTTTAAATCCAGTAGACTTAACAGCAACCTTAAAGCTAGTGAAGTGTATTTTAATTTTTAATGGAAATTGGAACTAGAAAAGTTCCAGTGATAATTCAAGTAATCGTGGAGCAATTAGGTCAGGATTGTTCCCAGTGCCACAATACACCTCTATCTTCTCTAATATGCAACTTCAGCACAGGACTGGTATTAATCACCCAGGCTGTGCTGTTGGAAAGTGGTCCTTAGTAGAGTTGGGTTTGATCACACCAGCGGTGTTTGGCTAAGGATGCCTATAAAGCAAAGACCCTTAAAACCGCTTTTCCTCTCTTGAATCCCAGATGCCTATTACATTTCTTGCACAACAATAATGCCTAGCCTTGCAGACTGCAGCCTCTCCATAACTCAAGAGGTCCTCAGCAGCCACCTGAATAACACTGATCCAAAGAGCTGTCTCAGGCAAAAGGTGTGTGGGAACATCCCACCAGCTCTCTTGTTCCTCCTGTGAGATGCTAGACTGCACTGAGCTCTTCTACCAATAGCTCTGAGCTGACAGTAACATAAAGACTTCCATCAGTCTGGTCCCATACATGTGTACACAGAGCATACGTATCCCACACCAGAGTTGTGCAGTGTCTTCTTGGATGGAACACATGCTGTATAGGGGTTTTTAGTGTGCACTGTGCAGTGTAGCACCTCCATCCTCCTCCCTGTCTATGCAGGCTGTGAGCAAGCTCTAGAGCTGGCCTTGCTGTGTCTGAAATGGAAACGGCTGCTCCAGTATTTGGAAAGCCGCTGAATGCTGAGGCTGAGGTTGTGGCTGACAACCATCTGTGTTACTGGTAGAAGGCAGGGCTAGCTGATAAGTTTCTGGTTCATCAGTAACTTCTCAGAAAACTCCAGAAAACTCAACCCAAGGCATTTCAGTGGAAGCAAGCCAGATTTGATGGGTGTTCCTTGAGCTGGGGGAGTGTGTCACATCACTGGGCATCAGTATTTCTCTTGGGCATCAGTGATTCGCCTGTTTGGAGGAGACAGCAGGTCCCTAGGGGCACTTCAGGCTGTGTGCCAATGACCTGAGTGGATGTCACTTTTTTACACAGCAGGACCCAAACCTTTAATTTATATTATCCTTGCATTTTTTTTGTGTCTCAGGGGATGCTGCCATTTCTAAATAAGAAAAACTGTAAACAGCATCTTACTACTATCAGAGAGCTTAAAAGGTTCTGTTTTAGGATGAGAATAGCTTGTAATTGCTGCATACATTTGCATTTCAACTACAAAAGTGGAGCAACTCCAGCCCAGCAGTGATTCCTGTGAACCCTTTGATTCTGGGTCACAGCAGGTATCAACAGGCCTGTTAGAATCTGTCACCAAATCTATCTAAAGAGCTAGACTTGGAGCAGTCAACATACAGTGTTATTGAGCATACCACAACCATAGGATAAAGCAGATGGCTGGCAGATTTTTATCTTTCTCAAAAGCAAGAGACACCTTTTCCTTTTGTGGAGCAAAATGTTACTGACTTGGCTCTGTTGTTAGTTTACCAGATATTTGCTGTGTGTTTTCCTTTGCGCATAGCTAAGCATTTCAGACACAATAAGACAGCTGCACTGCTCTGGAGAACATAGGTTTCATGTAATAGGTTGTATCAAAGTCCTAATTTCGGATGGTGAAAAAATAAGGGGTAGCGGTGAAGTTTGTTCCCCTGACTACTTCACACTGAGGTGGTCTCCAGCATAGGCATCAGCATCTTACCACAAGCCTGGTAATGACTGCATTTACAGCCAACTGGACTGCTGTGAATTAAGGTCTTCTCTTAGTAAAATTATCCTTAGCATTCCCCCTCACCCACATCCCTGAACATGGTCTTGTTTTGATTCTTGTGGTCCCTTGAGCATCTGGATTTGGCTCATGACTGGGGAGGCTATTTTTCTGCCACGTGCTCTTGAATAGAGTTGTTTAGCACAATTTTATCCATTTGTGGCTGTGAGCCCAATTGGAAACACGTGTGCTGGTTATGGGCAGGTGGAGGGATTTCTTTTGTTAATTAGGCTTCAAATTCCATTGTGTTCCCTGTAGCCAGTGGCCCAGGCTCAGATGTTGGTAGCACCAGAAACCCTATTAGTGAAGGAATAACCCTGGATTTGCACTGCTTATAAGCATTGTAAGTTTGTTGGGTTTTTTGTTGGGCTGGCTTGGGGATCTAGGGGGGTTTTGGCCTTTTTTGCCTTTGCTTAAGACAGTTACATGTGGCACTGATTTTTCTAAAAATAAAAGCCTCTTCAAGCCTGGAGGAGGTAAAGAGAGACTTTCTGGGGCTGGCAGGGCTGCATAGCCAAGGCTGAGGTGCTAGGATCAGACAGGAAAAGCAAGGGCTCCTTTCCCACCAGCATGTTGTCCTCCCTCCCATCACCAGCCCATTTCCCTTCTGCTCTACACGCAGTCACTAATTTGATCTCTGAATCCAGGGGCTGCCATTTTGCACTAGGCTGAGAGCTGCTATTCACCCCCTGTGGGCTCCGTGAGTAATTAGAGTAGCACCTTGTGCAATGGATTAAGTAACAAATGCTTGTAGCATCAGCCCACCTCAGGTATAACTCAAGTTCATCATCACCTTAGCTCTGGCAATAAGTATGGTGGGGTCAATTATGTTGCAAAGGGGAGTTATTCTTACAGAGGGAGTGCGTGTGTCTTGGGAAGATAGCACAAAAAGAAGTGGGAGTCTCTACAAAGAGCTAAATGGAAGGGGAGGATAAGGTTTATTGGCTTCTCTGGGGGCTGGGTGAAGGCATAAATGGGAGATCTATCATGCAGCTACCTTAGTTATCATTGTGGACAGAAGACCTCAGGCTTAAATCAACCTGTGCACCACAAGGGGTTTCACTGTGACTTAGATACCTTGAATATATTTACTGATTTGGCTATTAAGTACTTGCTGCCCATTAAAATCAGCATGTCTGAAGAACATAAACAGCTCTGAGGTTTTGTTCCTTTATCTTTTGGGTTTTCATGACATCATTGCCTGCCCAAGTTGTCAGTTTTGCAGAAAAGCTGCTGCAGCATTGATCTTCCAGAGTTTGTGGAGTTTCTGTGGTTGCCACCTTTTCCTTTTAGGATAGGGAGCTGGTGTGTGCACCTTCATGCTGTGATGTCCTGGCTGCATTCCTGACGCATTAGACAGGATTGTTGTTAGCTGCCATCCTATGGAGACAGTGGGATTTGGAGTGCCTGTGCAGGGATGGGGAAGGAAAGGAGAGTACGAGACCAAAGCTCCTCTTTTTGTTTTTCCTCCACCCCTTTCTTCCCCCTAGTTTAACCTTAATGGTCTTAACCTTAAGAGCATTTGGACACTTGCCTTGGGGGTCTACAAAGATCCTTGCACGGCACCCACTCCTGGGTGCCAACTGGGAAGAGACAGGGAGGGACTTGAGTTGTCAGTGTGGACTCCAGTGCAAGCAGGAGGATCCCAGAGGCAGAGAGGTGTTATCACCTCTAACACTGAGATGGAGAAGGGGATACAACTTTGCCATTTGAATATCAGACTCCAAATGCTGAGGCTGTCTGTGGATTTGACTAGATAGAAAGATAGCTAAACCAGCAAAGTTTTGTGATGATTCACTGCCAAGTGCTGACAGAGCCACTGAGCTAAGCCTGCTTGACAGGAGAACAACAGAGCGATAGTGAAAGCACCACAGAGGTGCCAGAAATCACAGTAAATGTGATTTTATTTGTAGGGTAATCTCACTCTAAATAGATCCAAGAAGCCTAGAGAAGCTGTATGTTTAACTACCTTGATCCTCAGGGAGTCTTTGGAGCGTGAGTCCTGCTCCCAGCCTCATGCTCGGGAAAGGAAAGAGGATGCTTACACACTGTTTCTTCCTACTGTGTCACCAGTTCCTTCCTATGTTGTTCTCAAGGTCTGACCTCCAGCATTGCTCTTAAATAAGTAATCACCTTTCACAAATACTCTCTCCAATATGAATGCCATCATTTTTGCCTTGCTCCACTTTCTGTCTAAGCTGTGAATGCTATGGAGTTAGCAATCTACCATCACATTTCCAGTATGTTGTACCCAATTTGCTTCATGTCCCTGTGCAACTCTGGTCAAGGTGCTGTGCTCAGAATCACAAGTTTGTGTATTTAACAGGAGAAGATGCCTTCATCTAATGGGTCATCTAGCCCATCCTGCTGCCCTAAACCAAGATTAATTGTACCCATCCTTTTCCACAAACATATTTATCAATCTGTTTCCAAACATCTGCAACAATGAAAGCTTTGAACTTCTTCAGGCTGTATATTCCAGGTTTTTTTGGGGGGCTGTTTTGGGTTTTTTAAGGCTATTGCAATTTTTTTCTTGTTTTCCTTTTATTATTTTGAAGATTTGTGGCCTTCAGGTTTTCCTTCGAAAGGTTAAATACTAGTTTTAGATTTTTTCCTCATTTAAGGGCTAAGTTTTGTGTTTGGTGTGTTTGGTTGGTTTGGTTTCCTCTTTTTTTGAGTCCTCTGATCATTATCACTGTTTTTAGAGAAATCTTCCAAATTGATCTGTATCTTTAATTCAGATGGCCTGAAGCTGCAGTCCATATTCCAGTTAAGACCTTGCAATTACCCAACAGATGGGAAGACTTTCTTGCACAGACTTTCATAGGGCAATTCTCTTTATTTCAAGCTGGCTTTTCTCACAGCAGGGTGGAATGTTGGCTGACTTTCACATTTTTATCCACTGCAATCCCCAAAACACTTTCTGCAGACCCATTGTTTTCTTGGTCATCCACCATCTCTGGATTTTTGTGCAGCTGGTTATTTCTACCTAGACATAGTATTTGGCCTTTGTCAATACAGACTTGCAAACAGCCGATCCCCAAATTTTCTTTCCAATAATTGTTTTAACTGGTCAAATTTTGGCAGTGGTTTGCCTCTTTTTCTTCTTTCCTTCCTTAAATACAGCGTCCAGCTTTTATTCCCTCTACTGCATCTCTTATATTCCTGAATATGATACTTTGGTATCATATTCTGGCTTTATAAAGGTAATCCGTATTCCATTGCCAAAATCATTAACAGAAATGATGAGTAGTGCCAGAGCCAGAGCAGACCCTTGAGTAATCCCTTGCAATATATCTTTCTAGGGTGAGTCTAAGCAATTGATAACTGTTCTCTAAATTATTTTTTGGGGAGATCATTTTGGCATCAAGTCTTGAGAAGCTTCATTTAGACTGTGTTTCCCTCACTGTTTATGAAAATATCACATGGGACGTTGTCATAACCCTTGCTGAACTCAAGATATATGTCATCTATTGCTTCTTGCTTCACCCTCAAGGCCTGAGAAAAGAACAAGAGGCAAGAAGATCATGCATCACAGGAGATCTAGCCCAACCTAGTATCATGTCTGGGGGACAATGGGAGCATGAAGCATGTGAAATAAAGCTCCCAGGAGGTCCTGCAGGGCCTCTGTGACAGAGCTGTTATGGTTTCTAGCCAAATATTGTCAGGTTTTGAAATTTTACCATTTAAAGAAAGTGCATAGAGAATATTTTCTAAATGGCTGGAATGCGCTCCTAGACCCTGTGTGTACATGTTAAATAACAACATGCCCTATACTAGACTGAGAAGTTAACTAGCACTGATACACTTGGTCCTTGGTGTCTGATAAAGTGAAGTACACACTAACACAGAAACCTATGGTGAGAACTTGGTTGCACCACAACAGGAGGTGACAGAGGTGTGTTCAACATTTTCCTTGGTATTAAACTGCATGCATTTTATGGTCACTTCTGGCCATATCC
The DNA here is from genome assembly GCA_026283785.1 of Coracopsis vasa. NCBI lineage: Eukaryota > Metazoa > Chordata > Aves > Psittaciformes > Psittacidae > Coracopsis > Coracopsis vasa. Next base: position 52,587 of record JANHGB010045102.1, on the reverse strand, counting down.
AGGGCCCAGTATTCTGATTTTGTAGTAGACAATCAAATGGAAATATATCTTTAAGTCACGTGCATCCTTATTTGATGAGTCCAGGTGACTCTCAAAGGGTGTTGCCCTGTCATCACAAAGAAGAAAGCAAAATCTATAGGGAGCCAATTCTGCCCAGCAAGCAGCTAAATGGCTCTTCAGAAGTACAGCAAACATTCTGGTCATCAGATGTGCTCCTGTTATTCTTGTTCAGTCTCTCAATTTTGTAGTACCTTTGGGACACTGTCAGTCACTCAGTCCTGAGTTTAATTTGGAGGAAGCACAACATATCCTGGAGTTTTTCATATTCAGGGAAAGGAAAAGAGGCAGGAAATAGTCCTCTCAGCTTGAATGCTGTATTTCTAGCTAAGCAAAACAACTAAGGAAGAACAAATTTGAAACCTCCCTATCACTGTTACAATTCAATATTATTTCCCATCTTCCACCTACTTGCCTTAAAGGTGACACAGATATGAATGCCAGGAAAAGAAAATTTTATCTCCCCATCAATCATTTCATTTGTCCTTTGGATGGGAGAAACACTAGCTTAAGGAAGGGTAAGATTCATATGAGAGCTTTCGTATATGATGTCTTGCATTTAGCTAGCGGCCTTTCAAGGTGGTTTCTTGTAATACATGAAGGTGCAGAAAGAAACAGCTTGAAGACAAGGGCTTTTGACTATTGTCTTTGTTTTGACTGTGCGAGGACAAAACCACTGGCTGGAGAAGGTGCTGATCTCTGTATCACTTAAGAATGGGCAGCTGCTCACTTCAGACTGGAGCCTGGCATTTTGTATTGTTCAAATAAACTTGCAAGGGAAATGACCTGCTTTGAGAGCACAAGTGGAGAGGGATGCTTCCATCTGAGTTTATTTTGCTTAGCGGGTAAGATCAGAAGAGGCCTAAACAAGGCTCTTTATTTTCAGCAACACTGATCAAGTGCTTTGAAGTAAGATCCAAAGAACACATACTCCCTCCTTCATCCCAATTAAAAAGCAATAAAGGCTATTTTCATTTTTTTTTAAATATTGAAGGTAGGATATCTGCCAAGAAGTCTCTTTTTCTTCATAGAGAGGCAGATGTCAAATATTGTGAGGCCACATCCTCATCTGGTGTCATCCAACATTGCTCCACTGAAGTTTGTCCAAGTGCTTTAGCTGTGCTGCCTAAATGCCTGGCTCCTCATCTGGCAGTGCCATTCAAAGACACAGCCCTGTGGAGGTCATGTGCAAATGCTGTATTTAGAAATAATGGCCCAACTCATTTCAGCAATTTTACCCATCAAATGATATGACCTCCTGCTTTTTGGTGATCTCCTTTTCATCTTGAAGGCTCCAGCAGTGCAAAAGCAATGCTCTGTGCAGAGTAGGAATCACTTCCATGATAGGAAGGGGCAGTCATTCCTCAGTCAGGTCACTCTAACATTTTCTTGATGCCTGTACAGTTGAGAAGGGAGAAACATCTTATTTTCAGCTAAAATAGGGCAGTTCATCGAGGCAAAAAAAAAGCAGTTTTCCACAGTGGAATCTGAGAAATCAAAACTGTCACCTGGTTTACAGAAATGTGATAGAGGTTCAGTTTTAGTCGGCAGCAGTGAATCCAGTTAGTGATAGGAGCAACCTATCTTATTGTCATGGAAGACAAACCTTTTTTTCCTTTCTGTTTTTCTAGTTTCTGTGACTTCATAATTAACCACAGATAGATATATGGGACAGACTTTGAACTAGGACTGGGTCCCAAAGCAAGTGAAGCACTCTTACACTATTTCTTCTTTTGCATCTTCTGCCCTCTCTTTCTGAAGGACGAAAAGAGTAATACAGCTGCCCACAATGGGGTGATAAGGCTGTTAGCTCAGGGACAAGAAGCAGCCAAAAAGCTCTTTGTTATTCTTAGAGGTCTGTAAATGCTCCTCCCACTCATCCTCATGTTTTTCAGTGACACGCTTATTGGATTCAATGGAAGAGCACTGGATTAAAGCCAGTATAGGAGAAAAGGCAAAACAAAAAGCCACTACTTCAGTTTGAAATTGGTTCCTAACAAGAAACAAGACCCCATCTGAACCTTAATCTAAAATCTGAAGTAGATTTGAATGTTTTCTGACTATCTACAGGCTTTTTGACAGAGATCTTGGATCATAATTTGCTGCTGCTCAGGTGTTTTGAACCCAGTGAAGAACCGATTCCTACAATAAAGTACTTGACCTTTTATCACTTGTTGAACACAGCTATGGGCAAATAAATACATAAATAAAGCTCCCAGTTTCTAGAATCCAAATCAATCTCTGCTCTTAGAGTTAGAGCCAGAAGCTGGGCTAGCAAAGTACAATGGTTTTCAATAGCATTTTTAGCCTATGTCAGGTTCAAGCAGCATAAATGCAATCGTAGAATCACAGACAAATTTATATCAGAAGTCACCTCTGGAGCTTATCTAGTCTGCCTGCTCAAAGAAGGCCCAACTTCAACATTAGCTCAGGATTTCATCCAGCAAAGTTCTGACAATCTCCAGGGATGGATGTTCCATGTCATCTCTTGTCAGCTTGTTCCAATGATTAACTGCTCTCTCAGTGATGAATATTTTCTGTACATCCAGTTGGAATTATACTTGTTGCAGCTTGTTTCCATTGTGTTTTATCCTTTCACTGTGCACTTCTGAAAAGTCTCTGGTTTCACCTTCAGTACAAGACCCTTCAGGAAGTAGAAGATGCAAGCAGCTCCTCCCTTCTCTAGTTTTCTCCTCCCCAGATTAGAAAAACTCTGTTTCTTCAGCCTCTCCTCATATTTAGTGTGCTCTAGATTCTTAACAGCATTTCTTGGGACTCTGTGGGTTGTCAGTATCACCCTTAGATAGGGTGGCACAAAAGTCAACTTCAATGTATTTTGGATACTGATCCAAAGCAGATGGTCTCTAAATTTTGTAAGTTTCACCCATCACTTGCTGCATAAGGAAGTCTGCCAGATTGTTGTCTTCCTCATTTTACCTTATGTTCTTCTGATACTAAAATGTTGAGGAAACCTAAAAAAGATAATCTATGTGATTTTTAAGCTACTAGTGACCTCTGTATTGATAGCATCACCATCTTGCGTATCTCTACTCCGTCTGGATGGGGATGAACCCTGGTGTTGCCCTAAGATAAGCAAGAAGAGTATCAGACCCATAAACTGCATGGGAGACCAGGAAGCTGTTTGGTCCACAAATTCCTCTTCCCCCCAGGCTACTTCTTTCTGAAGGAAGCCATTGATCTTTGGCTGGCCGACACAGTTGGGCATTCAGTCAATCTCATTGACAGGCTAACATAAAACAGCGGTAAACAGCCTCCAGTGATCTTGGGGAAGGGCTTCTTGGCTGGAGAAACACAGATTCAGCATTCATTCAAACTAACTTTTGAGGAATTTTTTTATTACAGGAAACAACAATGATAATAATCTGGGGAATCTCTGTCAAGAGAGAGCCTTTGGGTAATCTCAAGACAAACACATCCAGGCAGGAAGTCCCACTTGGTTTTGTTCACTTAACAAGATCTTACAGCTCTGCAGAAATAACCTTTTATTTTTTTTTTCTGAATGGAATTTATGGTGAAATAACAAATGTTATTTAATTCAACTTTGCATACATTTGAATCAGCACTACCAGGACAGCCTGAATATCAGAGAAACCTGGAGATGATAGACAGCAAAGTCTTCCTAGGATCTCTCTCATTCTGCCCTTGGAAGCTGAGTGCAGTTTGCTTTTTCTACTGTATATATTTTTTAGCACTCTTTCCAGTCTAGTTTTATGTATTTGAAGATGCAGGGAAGACATTATTCCTCTGAGTAGTATCAGCAAATTCCTCCTGACAGTCATGTTGTTTTGTAAGTTTCATTTCTCTATCCCTTCTTATCTAATCTTCTGGCACCCCAGTGAGTTTGTCTGTCCTCCATGGTGCTCTCAGTACAGGCTTTCAGTATCTGTAAATAACTGCAATGTCTCCACACCTTCCTTAGATCACTTTGTCAACCTAAGCAGTTCCAATCCCAGCAGAACACTACCATACATCAACATTGCAGCTTCATCAAAGCCAGCACTAAAGGAGTACGAGATGAGTGGCTTTACTAGTAAATATGTACTGCTTCCTCCACTTCTTGGTTGCTTTTATGGAAATCCAGGTCCGTGCTTCAGATGAACACGTTGGCCAGGTGTACTGAGCTGTGCATGTCCATACATTTGTCCCTTGCTCCCACAGCTTAGACTGCATGCAAAGAGGCAACCTTTAGGGACTTATACCTAGGTCTGGGTTCACAGGGTGGGATTATGTGATGTGCCCCAGATGATACAGCACATGTCTCTTTATCCCTGGGAACGGTTGTGGGACAATGGTTTTAAACCACCTTTATGCCTTCCCAGCCACAGCCTACTCCAGGAGCTGGAAAGAACTGTGCTATGATCGAGCCTGAAGTTACTGCTGTGATCCTCTGTAGGGTGTAGAGGTTATCACAGTGAGAAAAGTCTCACTCAGAGTTACTCCTGGATTGGGCAGATGCTGGAAATTATCAGTACAGAACCCACTCTGCCATAACCTGGCTAAAACTGGCATTATTTACATTATCTGCCCTCTCCCCCTATAGCAGGTTTGCTGCCTTATTCCACTGAACTCTCCTTAGTTCTTTTGATTAGGAGAAGAGGCCATAAACATTGTAAAGATGGGGTGGACTAAGGACATCTAAGGGATTATTGGTGCCTAGTGTTCATTTCTAAGCTTACCAAACTCATCTGTGAGGTTTCTGTTGCAGGAGCAAGAATTTTGGGGCTTAGTCTGGTTGCATGAGCAAGAACATAATAGAACTGGGTGTTTGGTAGGACTTTCTGGGCTAGAAAGTAACTGTATTCTTGTGAATAGCTGTGGGGACTGTAACACAGACCATACGGCATAGTATGAAGGGTTATGTAAGAATCTGAGCATGTTGTATGCACTGCATTAGCTTTTCCCTCAGCAAGCAAGGGCAGTATGATGGAGGCTGAGGGCTTCCCAGGGTTCTCTCAGCCCAGCTCACTTAATTTGTGAACAGGATACAGACACTGCTTGGTGAATTGGTGGGTAGAAGGGCCCTCGCGTTTTTGGTGGTTTTGAGGAATGGACTAATCAGGAAAGAGATTGCCAATAGCAGACCAAATCCTGCATTCATGGACAGCTTCAGCTGGTAATGCTACTAAGTGGCCATTTTATGCTTTTGCATTTTTTCAGCTTTTAAATGATACAGTCTAGTGTGTGGATACAGGCACACATTTATGTATTGATTAATCATCTCTGCCTATGCAAACTGCACGCCTGATGACTCTTCCCCACCAGTTCAGAGGCCAATGAATTGCCTGTGATCTAACATCAGAAAGAAAATGGTATCATGTTCTCATTGCATATTTGCAGGGGAGAAGCTGGTTACGTTACACAGACCTATGGGATCAGGCTCTTTGGAACATGATATGTGTGTGGGTGAACTTGGCCAATGAGGCAGCCAAGAAGAAAATTTACTAGCCCACCCCTGAAGAACGTGATGGGACTCCAGGGGATGGAATCAGGGGCCCATACAAGTACTTAGAGAAGTTATTAACATTTTTTGTATTTCAGTGCTAGAATTTTAAGCCTCATATCAATTATCCTTCAGCAAAGAGTGTTTTACTGTGGAAAAACAATTACAGGCATAGTGGGAGCTCTCCCAACTCTACACTGAAGCAGCAAGCGTGTTGAAATTTTAATGAAGACTTTCCTTTCATGCAGGGTTTCTCAGGTGTTGAGTTAAACTACTACTAATAAAAAGCAAACAAAACCAAACACAAAATACAAATACATGCCAAAACCTAAGTCAAGCTTAATTTCAGCATGAGTCTAAAGGTCAATGTCTTCCAATGTAATGCCACCAATTCTGAAATATCCATGACATTCTAAGGTGGAAAAGGGGCAACATTTGCAAAGGTAGTAGAAAAAGGATATCTTTTATGTAACCAGGCAGGTAACAGTCAAGCTCCTACTCAGTCTGGTTGTCTTAATCCTTAGCTGATGTTAAGGGATGCTGAGAGGGCCAAAAGGCAAGCTAATTCAAATGAGATCAATCCTTCTTAGAGTTGTGCCAGCCTCCCTCAGCTGCCACCATGCAGATATAGGCAACTTAGGAAAAGGTGCTTCTATTGGATGCCTCATTTTTACACATCTAAGTTTTGACTACTTGAGTCACAGACAAAGTGAGGTATAGGAATTTCATTCACCAACAGTTAACTTATGTTGGAGCTTTGACTTTGTTTTCAGCAGAGTTTAGGAAATATTGACTGCCCACGTTACCTCAGTACCACTCAGGATCTAGGACCACAGGTCTTGCAAAAATATGCATTAGGCCCTACAGTGTCTAGTGGAGTCTTTCAACATCTGGGCTGGTGCTCTCTGTTTTCAGTCTTGAATTTCTTATCCAGAATTAGTATTTCTGGCGTACGATCCTGGTCCTCTTGAAAAAAAGAGGAATTTTCCCTTTGGCTCCAGCGAGATCTGTATGTCATTCCTTACATAGAAACAAAACTGAGAAATATCTTTTTTTAAGTCAGAAAACCATTCAGGTCTACTGTATCCATAATAAAGAACAAAAAAAGCAATATATATCATACAGTGGGATTTTTTTCTTAGGTTACTCCTAAGCAATGGAATTCACTACTGTGCTTTAAAGATGTTACCTGCTTTTGGTTAGAAAAGATGGGTTCTAGGACACTGAAAGCTGCTACCCTTTTATCAAATACTCTTGGGCATCAAACCACTGAAGAGTCAAAGGAAAGAGCAGCAGCTTTAGAGAAGGATAATACAGAAATAACTCTTGGAAATCAGTGCTGTACTCGCACACTTCAGTGGGATTCAGACAGAGACTTTTCCCTTTCCATTTCCTCTCTAATCCTAAATGATGATTCATTGTGAAAGTGAGGCCAGGGCTGATGGTGGTATTTGTCAAACAAATCTCCACACTCTCTCCAGCCACTACATGCTCAATATTTTTAAGCTTTGCCATATCCAAAGAATATTGGGCCATTAAATCTAATTATGTACCTCTGGGAAATAATCCATACCTTGAGGCTTTGGAGGAAAGGAAAATTCCGCAGTTGCACCTGGTCAAATGGTTAGACGTGAAGGAAATGACCCCTTGACCCTTTTAGGTGCTCTGAACGTAAAACTTGTTTAACCCTCTCTTACCTGCACACCTATAAACAGTATTACTGCTCACAAATCTATGCAGCCTGTTAAAAAAAAACCCAAAAAAGACAGTATTTGACTGACTGTCAGCATCAGAGGTTCTTGTGGATGGCACAAGAAAGAGCTACAGAAGTTAAAACTGACTTAATCCTGAAAGTTCTGTAGGGCTGGGAACTGCCTATTATGTATGGGTACAGTCCTTACCATGTTAGTATCCATGTCCATTCTGGAAGTCTCTGGGGTGAATACAGTGCAAACAGCGTAACATCAGCAAAGCCATGCTATTTATCATGAGGTGGGGGCTGTTTTACTGCTTCTTCCTATATGATGATATTGTCAGGGTGTTTTGTCATCATGTGACTGAAGGGAGCAAATCAAATTATTATTCCATTCTGAATAATCTCATCAATAGTTTATGGCAGGAGCATAACTTGCAAAGCTTTTGTATGGGAAAGCATTGGTCTGCTTTGTCTATTGAGAAGTTTTATGAGGATATATTGGTAAAAGAACGTCGTAGATGGAGTTCAGATTTGTATGCGTCACATCTTCTTTTGGTCTCCTTACAGTGCATGATGCAGGAGAGGGTTGATCTGGACTCTTCTATTACTATTTCCACTTTGACTGCTTTGTATCACCTCTGAATTTGACCTGAATTATCTATGAAATTACAGATAAGAGTGGTATCTTTCATAGCTTGGTGTAATTCATCACCTGAGTGGCTCAAAGAGCTAAAGAATTAAAAGAAAACTTAAGCATGAAAAAAGTTGTCAGAGGTGAGTTTTTTAATTGAAATGATGCTTGATTTTGTCCTTAGGTATATAATTAGAGTGCTTTGCATATCTGCCTTGGGCTGTAGATAAGTGATAGGAAAAGCCTAAGAAGTCCATCTTACACTGTCTTGTACATCAATCTTTGACTTTGGCCTGCAGAGGAATAGGAACTCTGATCACTGATTACTAGAAAGAAAAAAAATGTAAAGGAAAAACTGTATTCTCCCACCCAGCCAAAACATATACCTCAGAACAAACATGAATAATGAGGTATGAAAGGGCAGCAGTCAGGAGAGAAGCTGTGAAGCCGCATCAGCCCATCACAACCCATTCGTAAAGCCGGGCACTCGCACGTCAGGGTTACAGGTCTGCAGTTTCCCATGAGATGCACTGTGTTCTCATGCTGCAGGGGAAGAGCCCTCCACTTTGGCAGTATCAATCCTGCCTGCTAGACGAGGCACTGTCACTGTTTCCATCATTTCTATTTCAGGGCACAATCTGTCTGCTGAGATGACTTATCCAGGCACAGGGCATCTTGAGCCAAAGTCAAAACTTCCCTTTCAGGGGAGTATTTCATAGAAGAGATTTTTAAAGAAAGCAACATCCATTCCCACCGCAGGGCTCTCCCCCTCCAACTTGCGGTGACACTGGTTGCCGTATATGAGAAGAGCACTGGAGCATAAAAGAGCATCAAAACTGATGGGGAACAAAGAGTCCCTTTTTGAACATGGCAGGGCTTGCCATAATAGGTGGCACTTGCTGAGAACTTGAGGCTTTAGCAGAGAATTACCAAATCCCTCTGGCACTCTCTGCAGCTGGCATGGTTTTGCTGAGTGAATCTAGAGTGCCCACTGTGTTATGGGCGCAATGACACAGGCTGCTGCTGAGCTTCAAGGTGGTGCAACTTGCTGATCTTGACCAAGTACATTCTTCTTAGGGCTGTAAAAAGGTGTAGCCAACACTTTTCTCCTTGAGTCGCCTACATGAAGAAGAGCTACTCCCTTGGATATACACACAGCTTTCAGTTGCATCAGGACAGTTCAGAGTGTGAATATGGGTGGAGACTGATGCGTCTATCTGGTAATAGCCTGTATCTTTACCTGTCCCAGGGCTGAGCAGTGTAAAACGGTTTTACAAGATCCTTCTGCTCCTTGACACAATATTAAACATTGTGCAAGAGAGCCCACAAAGATAACCAATTAGCTAGAGAAATCAAGATCTATGTGATGATGTGGGTACCTTTGTGGAGTGGTAACTTCATGGGTGCCTTCACTGATCTCCAGTTAAACCATTACTAGAGACAGGTGGGGGTCACTGCCAGACCTGCTTCAGCTGACATGAACTCTCAGGCAGCAGAGAAATGGTGTGAGTTAAATGGATTGTAAGGCAGTAACAGCATTGAGAACCTGGACTCTACAGAGCCTTCATGCGTACGTCATTTCTAAGTCCAATATTGCAGGCTTGGAGGGGTTTTGAAAGATTTGGAAGAGTTTGTGAGGTGCTTTCCCAGAATTAATTCCTTACTTCGTGGGAGGGAGGCAGCTTGGACTCTTGACTCCTCTTTGCTATTATTGGACACCTCTTCCCTTTGATACACAGTTTCAGTGCAGAGGTGAGGGAGTATCTTTCTTGTGATAATAACAAAATGCCCAAAAAAAAGAGAAAAAGAGAAATCTGAAAATCGGCATTTTGTGCCTAAGTGAGCCCAAAGCCTCTCGTCTTTCGTACTCCCCTCTCTTAGTGCAAGGAAAACAAAGCAGCAAAACATTGCATCACTCAAACCCATACCAGATTTTGCTGTCATAAAAGCAAGATCTAAAAGTAGACCCTCACACTTTTAGCAGGAGACACTAGCTGTAACAGAGACAAACAGCCAGGCTTTTTCACAGCCCGATTTCATATCATCACCTTTTGCTGAGCAGGGATCTTTCCCAGCCTGGACACAGACACACCAGCTGGCTGGACTACCACCGTGAGTAAATATATTTGGAAATGACTGCGCTATCGCAATGCCTTACGAATACATCAAAGTGTGCTACATGCGCAGCTGGGGTTTGTCTCCCTGCCTGCTGCCAGCAGTATGTAAAGTTCCAGCTTCTTTCCCTCAGTCTCTTCATCCATATACTCTCAGTCCTTCATTCACCTTTCAAAAACAAGCTAAACGGCATATTATTAATGACCTTTTAGTTTAATAGCCACACTATTACAGAAAGCCCAAAAAGAGATCATTCTACATGCCAATAATCTGTCTACCAATTCTTCTCTCTTAGTGTCAGATGAGCATGCAAAGTATCTTTATTACTGTTTCAGTTAAATTTAGTTCTCAGGCAAATGAGAGGCCCTGACTAGAGTTAAGGGATAGTGCTGGCAGGCAAAATGAGAAAGGACAAGGCATTTCAGTCTCAAACTTCATACTTCACAAGTGATATCACCTTGTGCTGCTGGCTGTGTTAGGATTGGTTCAGGATTCAGGCCTGGGGAGGAACAGGATTGCTTAGCATCAGGGGATTCTGTTCTGGACCAGGCATGGAAATTTTCAGGTCTCCTGTAAAAAATGTTAACGCTACATTGCAGACAACTTCCTGTAATCTTTGTGACAAAGTTTGTGCACCAGGCCCTGGAGAATCTTTTTGTCCAAAAAACTTCCCTTGGTGGACTTCCAGTGATGCAGCTGGGATGCAAACTGGGTCCATCTCATCTGTAGCAAGGATTATTGCAGTCTATGTTAATTCTTGTTTCCTGTGTTAATGATTTCTTTCCGACAAAGTGCTCTGAGAATTTTTTCTTGCAGCATAAAGGGATAAAAAAACCCACCCCCCACTGCCTTGCATCTGCTGCCCATTTCTGCTCAGCCAGAGTGAAGATGGAAACAGAAGATTTTTGTCATTCTGAATTTCTTGGATAGTGGGGTTTTTTGATTTGTTTTACTTTGCTTTTCTCCATGTGGTTCTTGGATACCTTTTACCCATTTGGAATTCAAGTCTCCCTGTTTCCTATGCTGATGATCCTGCTGCGTCCAGCTGGGATTCTGCAACACAAAGTACTTATAGAATTAAATACTGGAACCAGGAGTCTTTAACTGCCTTCAGAAGCATCTTCACCTACTCAGCAGCGTTAGACAAATATCCGAACTATGGAAGCTGGTGCAAAATCTAGGTTCATCTCGGGTGCCCACACAGACCTCCCTGACACTATTTTTTTGCTGATTTCAAGCTAGTGAGAACAGTTCTCTGCCCTCAGACATCCCCTGTCTGCATTAGCAATGAAGAATTGCAGTGTAGACAAGCCCTGTAGTAGGGAAGCATTTCTTAGGAGATGGATGAGGGAGACCCCAACCCCCTGCCTAGCAAACACAGGTATTTTGACACGCGTAAGAAGCATTTGTCCCCAGTGACTGGGGCCATTTGGGCCCAAATTAGGTTGTCTCATAAGTTTGATTATAATCACAGTCATTGGTCACTTGTAATCAGGAGGGATTTGGGGAATGGACCACTCAGTGGATAAGTAACTGGCTGGATATTCACACTCAGAGAATTGTGGTCAATGACTCAAAGTTCAATTGGAGACTGGTGATGAGTGGTGTTACTCAGGGGTCATTGCTGGGACCAGCGCTTCTTAGCATCTCTGTCAGCGATATGGACAGCAGGATTGATGGTCCTTCAGCAAGGTTGCTGATGACACCAAGCTGTGTGGTTCAGTTGATACGCTGGAGGGAAGAAATGCCATCCAGAGGGACCTGGACACACTTGAGAGGTGTTCATGTCCATGGCAGGGGATTGGAGCTAGATGATCTTTAAAAGTCACTTCCAACTCAAAGCATTCTATGGTTATGTTGTAGTAACTTTGCTGTGAGTTGCTCAGAAACATTGCAAAGTTCATATTTCACAATCATTAGCTTCGGCAGTGCCCATCTGTTAAGCACTGGTAACAACTGAAGTGTTTCACAGCAGATGTTCTCCCTGAACATGTGCCCACACAGGGTTTGCTGATTTCCTGGATCACAACTCTTTGTCCCAGATAAGTCTGCAAGTAATTGCCAAAGGTCAATTCAGAGTGAATGTCCTGTCTTCTGGATTTACACTGGTATGAGCAGTACAAAATTTCACCTGCTACACTTCAGCCCTGTTCTCAAACACTAGTACAAATCAAGAAGGGAGTCAGTGGAGTGCAAAACAAATGGAAGTGAGATCAAAATAAATCCTTCTACTTTTTTCTTGCAACAATTCAGATCATGGATGGGAGAGCTGGGATGCAGACAAAATATCACAGGAGGTTGCTTGAACATCTGGAGTCCAAACAAATGCTTCTTTATGTAAAATAACATTTAGCAAAGAATGCCTGCAAAATGTGAAAACTGGACCCAATCCTGGTCCCATGGAAGTCGCTGCCAACACCCTTGTCCACGTCAGCAGTCCTGCTCTGATGACATTACAAATGTCGTGTCTGAGTTACATCCGATGGTAAATGGAATTTAAAAGCTTTCTCTGACTCTTTCTGGTAAAATTTGCTTTGCCAAGAAAAATTTTGCAAGTGTATTTCAGGCAAGAACCAAATGTCCAGTATTTGGATTCTCTTTTCAAAGCCACAAATATCTATGAAGTGTCCAACTCCTCATGAGAGCCACTGAGAAACAGGCACTTAATTCCACTTTGTACGTTTAGAAATGTCCCATCTGATTTAGATTTTGACAGAGCTGTTAAAATAGCATGGCAATTTAAGGTAACACTCTTGTCTGACCATTTGTCATTGAACCTCTTTCAGTGAGAAGAGATTATCTCACAACTATCCAGCTGTGAAACAGATTTACATGAGCACTCTTCATGTGTTTCAGTGCAACACCAAGCTGCCACTCAGAGATGGCATAAACTAGTCTGGCTGGCTTTGCAATGGAGCTGGTGAAGAGCATCCACACGGGGTGTTTTAGCAGTACAGTAAAAAGGGATGTCACAGAATCAAGCCAGCTGAATGTTAAAATCTCTGCAAGTGACATTGCTGTACTTACCCAGGTAAGAATATCTACATGGGGCCTCAAAACCAGCTTCCTTGAGAATCTGATCTTTTTCATTCATTTGGGAAAAGATGAGAATAGGATGAGAATAGAACTTAGTTTATGTAAATTTTTAGGAAAGGATGTGGTAATAAAGGAGATCTTTGGATTACAGAGAAAGAATCTGGAATTCTTGATAGACGATTAAAGTGGACGAGGTCTGCATATGTAAGTAAGCATTTATGGTTTATATAATGAAGGACAAATAAGCAGCCCAGCCTTTACCTAACTGGAAATCTGTGTGTGATTAAGGGAGATGTGCTCCCTTCACTACCATTAAGTACGGTTCTCCCTTATATCACTGTCATGGACTGGGATCTGATTTAAACCACGTGCTGTAGCTAGTAACCTCAGATAAATCAATACTCTGTGCCTTTCTAAGGTATTGTCTGTCACTGCAGGACATTTAACAAACTGTCTGTGTGGGAATAACTTGTTTAATCTAAAGCAGAAATACAGCCATCTTGGGGTGGGGAGGCAGAAGCAAGATCAACAGGGCTCCTAACAAATGTGTGGGAAGTACTGAAGTAGCTGAGACCCTCCGCTGCAGGTGGTGGTCTGCATGCATGTGAAGGAGGGAAGTCTTCTGCCCTGGAGGTCAGATATACGGTGCAGGTAGACACAGCTGAACTCAGTCCTTTCTGCTGGGTAAGGGGCATGGTGACTGCTTCCCGTAGGTTTACACCACTGTGTAGCACCTTTCTGAAACTGGAACCTAATCAGAAGAACTACCCCAGCTATGGTGCCAGTCATATTTCTTTATTGGGTGTTCTTGGTATGTTAATAAGATTATGCTGGTCTTGTACGCCTCTCAGGCTTAGGTGGTTGTCTGATCTATTGGTGGGATTTTCTGGTGGCTTATATACTTAAGATTCACAGATCTCATTTTGATGTAGACCTTTAACTGAGGAAATTAGATGGGATACATATTTCAAGCAGTTCTGGATGAGCAGCATTACTGAGCTGATGTTCATTCAACTCCTGAGAAGGGCAGGGATGGGCAGTCAGTATAGAGAATTTGTTTTTTGGCTGTTGCCTCTTCAAATGTAAAATCCTCTGCCGTGATCCAAGGGGAGTAGCCGGTTTATGTTCAGATGCAGCCCAGGGGAGACATGTGTCTGTGCCTCAGATAATTCAGATGTAACAGCAACTCTAGTTTGCATTTCAGCTGCTGACTATTTAAAGCAACCAAACTTAAATGTGCCAAAGCCAAAGAGGGTGTCAGTAGAATAAACAAGTTATGTACAATGTGTGCTGCCGTTAAATGCTGTTAATTGCCTCGGCTGGGCAGCCTGCTGTGTCCTGGTTGGTTTCTGTTGTGATCCCAGCCTTTGTTCCTCTTCTGCAATGGAAACATTTCTCCTTATTTATTTTTGCGTGAGAAAACATGTTTCCATTCTGAGCCTCTAGATACCACTCGGGTGCCCCCTGACCTCTCCTCGTGGGCCCAGCCCGTGTAAATGACCAGACGAAGGAATGTGGATGAAGGAAGTGCCATAAAGTAGAAATATCGCTGGCTCGTAAATTCCCTCCACCACAGCAAGACTTCAAAATAAACAGAGCTACAGTCACATAGGACAGCATAACTCAGCAGTGCAAAATTCATCACCGGCTCTTGCGAGGGATCGCAGCCTGACATCAAAATGAAACTCCTCCAAGAGTCCTGTCTGCCCCAGAGCCCTGGCACCAGACCCACATTATGTTTCCATACACGCTTCACCTGGCTTTGCTCTTCAGGTTACTCCTCTCTTCACAAGCATTTACCAAACTGAATCCAGGGTGGGAAGCTGAACTACAGTTCTTACTCAAGTCACTGGGACTTAGTGGCCCTCATATCCTCTGGGTGGCTCTTATAAACATACCCAACTTTTGTTTTAACTGTGCCCCTTCAGCCTGCAGCATGAATGTATCTGTATCTCCAGTATCTGAGAGTCAACCATGAGTACTGTCAGCTGCTGGATGCCAGGACTGCTTAGATGGGTTCAAGCATCTTCTTGCTGACAGATCTGTAAAGCTGCAGATTGCTGTTGCTTCAGTTCTGGTGATACTTCTGTCTCTGTTTATGAGGACTCAAAATCCCTTATTTCTGAAAACCGATTATCCAGGCAACATGTAATTCCCGGGTGCTTGAAGAAGAGACAGGCTTATACACCACACAGACTCTTGGCTTCTGGGTGCAATATTCTGCTGTTGGCCATCCATAAGAGGAAGGTTTCTCCTTGGACTGGGAGCTTTTGAAGAGAAGGGAGCTTTCTCCTAATACTGCATGTGCCTGCTCTGATAGGTAATGAGCAGATGGCCATGTAACAGTTTCCCAAAGCCCCATACAGGAAGTTGGATCAAATTGGGATTACTTGAAATAAAATTTCAACTCTGGTAAACTCCACAGGTGAAAGCATGTATTTCAGGTTAAGACACAGGAACCAATCCCCACTCAGGAGTCAGTCTTACAACTAAGAGCAGTGGTAAGCAGACACCAGTTGTTATTTTTCAGCACTTTTTTGGGTTGACATTAGAGGTTTTTAAAAGTTGAAATTAAGGAATATTTGATGAGCTCATACAGCTTGTTGAAAAATATTCCATTTTGACACAAAACAACTGCCTTTCCACTGAGACCCAATATCCTTCTGCTCTTCTCCCCTGACTCTGCTGTTCTTATCTAAAAATAATTTGATTTGTTTACTCAGTGAAAAATTGAATGTTTCCAAGGGCACTGAGACCTCCTTTCTCTTCCTCAAGAGCTCAAATGTCCACTGAAAAAGCTTTGATGAGAAATTTTCAATCAGATCCAAAGAAAAAAGAGAAAAGATGGGGGAGGAAATTGTGATTTTTTTCTTGTTGAAGCACACAGCAGAGTTCCTTAACATCGGTTGTGGGAATGAAGAAGAAAGTGTCTTCCTTTGATCTGAAGGGAATCCTATAGTTTTCCTTAATTCTGCCAGCTGCTCCAATTCTGCACTTCCACCCAGACAAAACCCTACATTATGATTGAGCCTGAAACCAATATAAACAATCCTGTGCCCTTTTAGCCCCACTGTTAGAAGATGGAGTATCAGTGGAGCTGAGAATTTACTCAATACATCTAAATGAAGTGTAACCTTCCAGAGTTAGATGGCACCAGCTAGATAACCCCATTCAAGTGGAAATAAATGAAGGATGACACCAAAGATTGCATGCTGGGGCCATCACTGATAGTCCTGCTCGTGACTTCTGTACTAACTGCACTGGACATGCAAATACAAAAAGTTTTGTCATTACTGAATATGCAAAAACTCTCCAAAAGACTAGCTAAAAGTTTTGTTTGTAAAGAGACAGAGAAGAGATTTATTACATCATAGACTTTATCGTGCAAGAGCGAGTTAGGAATAAATGGACAAAGAATAAATTGAGGCAGAAATTGAAAGAAAGTCCTAAACTTTTTAAGCAGACAGGTTTTGGAAGAGTCTGCCAGCAGACTGGATAAAAGAGGTGTGGAATAAGAGGGTTGTTTGTGTGATAACAGGTTGTGGACTCAGCCCAGAAGATCCTTCCCTGTACTTAGAGTAACCTTAGAGTCCACAAGGCTTGACGTACTTTTTAACCTGCAGTGTCCTACCTTGCTGCTCTGGGCTGCTTTCACTGATAAGCATGACCTCCCCCCACCTCCTCTCTCCCAGGCTTACAGCCCTAGTAGAGTAAATTTTGGGGAAATTCCTGTTCCTCTTGTTTTGTAGCATCTGGAGTTAGGGCTGAATAAAGCCCTTCAGGCTGGGAGGTTTTGGAAGGAAGCCCCACACTCACTGGGCCCTTTGCCAGTAAGTTAATCCTTTCTGTATTGACCCTTCTAGAAGCAGCAGTCCCAGGCCACCAAGGATCTGATAGCCTTGAACTCTCCATGCCTGGAACTGTGCTTGCTGCTTTCTAGTGCTGATCTCTTCCCAACAATTTCCTCCCGAGGCCCCAGGCGGCAAAGCAGGGGCAATACATATCAGCCATATCGTTCCTCATTTTCTCAATCAATGCTCTTGTGCAAATGTCATTGTGTCAATCAAGACAGAAGATGCTATGCCATTTGCTTCAGCTGCTTTTGCTTATGTTGCTACTGCCTTGCATGTGTACATGCCAGAAACTCTAAGCTTCCCCATAGATACTTTCCTAGGGCCACTGGCTGTAAGCTGCATAGATCATTGCAACACCCCTTACCCAATGGCCCTGAGCATGAAGCTAAAATCAAGTTGGGCTTAGGCAGAACTGAAGGTACAGAGCAGTTAAATTGTGCTTGCTGAGCTGCATGTGTAAGCGTGTGTATGTTCATGAGGGTTAAGGGCAACACAGATGTGTCCAGGACAATTCAGTGCAATGTGCAAGAGCATGCATGTGCTATATGGATATTTGTCCTGTGTTTCATGGGGGATTGGGGTCAGTTCCATGACTTGGAGTAGGTAAATGGAAAATGGAGAGTATTAAGTATCTCTGCTAACATCTGCAAGTCTCTCAGCTTTCACAAGGAGCCATTGTAGCTGAGGATCACGGCAGCTATGGCAGTAAATTGCACCACTCGAGAGCCCTTGTCTTTAATACAGACTTTCTGTGTAATCACAAATTCCATAAATAGCTCTAGTGCCATAGTGGTCCTTCAGCAGCTGTTTTCCAAAGGCCAGAACACTCACACCAGGCACTGGAATCAGCTGGAGCTGGCAACACTCAGCATCCTCAGGAAGCAAGGTTTGGCCTCCCAAGCACTGCTTCACCCTGAATGACAGGATGCTTTTGCAGCCATTGTCCTAAATAACATTCCACCTTGGTTTCTCCCTCCTTAAAATAGGAATAAAAATCTAGGACAGAATACTTTGGGTCTGATTTGGGTACCCTGATTTGGGCTTCTAGTGCTGTTTGGAGCAGCTCAGGTATGCAGCGTGCCTGCCAGATGATGATAAGAAGCTTATAGACCCATGTATTTCTGATATGGCACCCAGAGGCCTTGCAGTTGCCCCACAGACCTGCAGTGACCATATGTTTACATTCAGGGAACTGACCCCACTTTCTTAAGGTCTACAAAGTGCTAAGACATCCCCATAAAGAACTCTATAACAACGTCTATAGAAAAGTACATTTTATACAACCAACCCAGCTGATTTCTTCTTCACCTGTATTGTACCAACTCTCTGGCAGGTTTGCTCTCACTGGTACATGCTAGGAAGAGTGCAGAGATGCATCTGCCACCTGGGTTTTTCTTCCACAAATAAAAGCGAGGCCCAAGGGGTTTTACGACCTTTAAATTACTTACTCTTGCTCCTGCATCCCAGCTGCAGGCAGTCCACCTGGTCAGAGTGTTTGTTTGGGAGGAAAAAGCTACCTTCTGTGGGAGATCTGAAAGGCTTTTGTTTCCACATCAGATGTCCTGTTTGAGAGCACATGCAACACCTCCAAGAAATGTAAAAGGGAAAACTACAGCCCCTGCGGAACCGACGAGGCTGTAAATCCAAAGAAAATCTTCCCATGTCATTTATGAGCCAGTACATCAGATACTGGCCTCTTGTGCAGAGTGGCTTGGTACAGGCACATTCCTTCCCCTCCTTTGCCTTATTGCAGGAGTAGGGGACATTTGCTGTGGTGTTGTCCTGGGAAAAGGAATTGCAAGAAATAACATTTATGTCCTTAGATGGGCACACTACAGAAATCCACTTTGTTCTTCTTCACAAGAAGAACTACTTAGCTATAATCTGCCAGCTGAACATAGGGAGAAATTCCACTATAACCTCCTGGATTTAGCATTCTAGGACCAATCCTGCAAGCCTAAAGCCTCTCTTTGCTCTGAATTCCCTGGCTTTCTGGTGCATGCTGTTCTAGCAAGTCTACTGTGTTGGCTTTTTCCATAAGGTGATTGATAGGTATTTTATTGCATAGGTATAGTGCCATCAGCTCCTGCTGGCAATGGAAGGTTCAGTATTACTCTTGTTTCCAGGTGTTCTTGACTTTATCTTCAGGGCAGACATTCACTATTCCATAAATTCCGTCTGCAGTTTTTCAGATATTGCAGGAGCTGGAAAAAGGTCTTTATAATCAGGAATGGGGGATGAAGCTGGGTTTTGTTTCACAGGAAAAGTGGTACGATTTTTTTAAAATGTAGAGTCTATCTCCTATACTTTATTTTTACTGAAGTTTCTGATTCCCTGCTAAAATCAAATGATATGAGACCTGCTTGGAGCTGCTGAAATCAGTGGGAAGTTAGGAGCTCCACATCCTTGTTGGAGCTGAGCCCAGATTCTTGGCCACGTGCCGAGAGGGCATGCTGCAGGAAGGTTCAGCCATGCTTGCCCTCCACCCTTGAGCATCTGCTTTTGACCATGGCCAGAGAGAGGATTCTGGGCTATGTAGACCTTTGATCTGAAATAATGCGGCCTTTGTACTGCTCTCATGCATCTTCCTCTGGGCTTTTTGCATCTGTAAATGTCATAGTGTGAGTTAGCTGGCTGTACTCTGTTAGTGAAGTCTTCCCCCTCTGTAACACACAAAGCTCAGGTCCAGCACCAGTCCTGCTCCCAAACACCCACCACCGAGGGAGCTGCACCATGACAGGATGAGAGATAATGCACTGGGTAGACTCGTGTTGGGCACTTTATCTCACCTGGGGAATTTCCAGCTGTGAAGCTCCAATAAATGTTGACACCTCTGTGCTGTGATTGCTCCACAGAGTGGGAGTGGGGCCAGGGATTGGGCCCTCAGCCTGGGATATACTGTCAGAGCTTTGAGTACACGTTTAATTAACATACACCAAAAAAGCTGTAAATCAACTGTGCTACAGATGTTGGGGAATTGATTGTGTACACGTGTGAAGAGAGTGACTATGCCAAATTCAAATACCTACTTTACTCCCTTGTGGGAGGCTGATGTTCTTAGAACTTAGCTTAATCTATACATACTAAAACCAGAAGACTCTCACTTTTCTCATGAGAGAGAAGGTGCAAGGGTTTACATATGTATAAACGTTTTGAGCTAGGTCTCTTTCCTGGAAATGTGAGCAATCACTGTAAATGAGGAGAAATGCAAAACTGTCTGACATTTTTTCCTCTAAATTGCCATGCTGTTCATATCTCAGTGTCTTTTACCGAATGAAGCAAGTCTTGAGGAGCCAATTCCTGCAGACATAGAGTAATGAATATACTGATTTTTCTGAGGTCAGTAATTCCGAGCAACTCCTCAAATTGAGATTACCAGCCCTTCTGACACAGACTTGTCAAATGTTTGCCATTTGCACAACTGCAAAATTAATTGACCTATCTGGTCAGTTAAAATCACGGCTGAACTTCTTGACATGAAATTTAGTCTGGGTGAGTCCATCACCCGTATGCTCTTTGCCAGGCTAAAAATAGCATGGGATTGGTGAGCTAACAAAGCCACAAATGCTTAAAAAATGTAAAAACCACCAGCACATCAGCAAATGTCATTCCCTGTTTGTGAACTGAGATAAGACAAGAGCAACATTTTTGGGACTCATTAAATAATATGGGCATTTATCTTCTGATCGTGTAGGCCAAAATGGAAATAGAAATAATCTCCAGAGAGGAATATTTTAAAGTAGTAAATGAGCATAAGTGGAATTTTTACACTCCAGAAGGGAAGAGTTAAAAATAGAGACATTATGAAAAAAAAATATTTCTGATGTAAAATGTATTGGCCTATACAAAGGCCTCCAGAGGAAAGAAATAGAAGCTGAATCTCTTAAAAACTTTAAAGCATGGATTGTATGTAATGCAAATAAATCTTGAATCAGAAACAACCCTGCATTGTGAGAGAAAAAGGGCTAGATGGGTTTACTTCTCCGAGTCTTGTAATTGAATGGTTCTTCAATGCTTTTTGTAGATGGTTGAAGTTTTATCAGCAGCTGGGGATCCATTAGGTTAAAAGATACTGCAGGAGTACCAACTGGTCTCATTCCCTCTGTGTTTCAGTACGTATGGTGATAATCTCCTGAAACATGCATTCAACCCCAAATTCTGAAGCAGAAGTTAGAAAGAGTAGCTACAGCCACAAAACCAGACTTACTCAAAAGAGGAGAAATGAGTATTTGATATTTCTGCTGACATACTGGGGGAGTGGCAGGTCATGGGTATGGACTTCAGGGGCTCATTTCTGGCCAAGTATTTCCCTTTAAGAGAACAAAGTTTTAAAAACTGGCTTTGAAAACCTTAGTTTACACAATCAGCTATTGGTTATGAGATACAATCAGGTTCTGAGCAAAACACAACTCAAGCAAGTAAGCAAATGGCAGGATTTGGCACGTCCCAGTCTCCCACATCCCAGTTATGTCCAGTCCTGTAAGACACATGTCCTTGTCGTATGAGTGACATGTATGTTAAGTGATGTTAATGGTTGTTTATTGCAAACTAAACATTTTTACCATCTGGTGACTTTCGATGACGAATGTCAGAGCAGTTCCAGCAAATGAAATATTTCCATCACCATAAACGAGCTGTTCACTGGATCTTGCTTCAACGTGAGATTAATACAGTTGCCCCTAGTCCAGAGAACAGATCTCTAAATACAGACTAGATTTAGTTTACATTATTTGCCTCATCAGCCCTCTGTGTATTCACTAATGCCTAGCTCTGGGCACACCACATGCTGTCCTTTCCCTCCCACCAGATTCTTGTTGTTTTCCTGACTGTTTTTATCTTACTATTACTCTGGGCTTTTATGTGAGGTAACTCTGCGGATGCTCTTTCCTAAAATGGCTATATCCACGGTTTTAATTGACAATAGGACTTTTTCAAAACAACACTAAAATAATGGACTTCTTGACTTATAAATTCACGTTTTAAAAAATGCAATTTTCAGAAACTTCCTGAACATTAACATTATTATTAATGTTATATTAATAATAATAAACATTGAAAAATAAAAAAGAGGGGAAAAAAGAAAATACTTTCAAAGCCAAAAGCAAAATACAAAGGAAGTTTGAGGAAAGGCTTTTCACGGCGTATGATTTCCAGCCAATGCCGAGTCTCCTGTCACTAGAGGGCACCACAATACACCGAAACCTGCCGTCTGCGGCTCTGAGGCTTGCAGCCACGTTAGGGTTTTATCTGGGATCAAGGACGTGCTTTTGGAACGGGCTTCTTGAAGCTCTGTCCCTATTTACATTGCATCGCAAAGTTGTCTCTGAAGGTGTGAATTAGATTTCTTTAGGATGAAATAAAGTAAAAAAATGAACTCCAGAAGAGCATCCAGTTGATGAACAGCAATTCAGTCCTTAGGACAAGACTACAGCTAGAATCAAGCAAAAACCTTGAATATGGGACAGAATGATTGCTTTGCTCAACAGATCTATTCTTATTGCACCACACAAGTTGTTAATATAGACAAAACCATGAGGCCCCCAGACTTTACTGAGGGAGAAGGCAGCTGGAAAGTTTGTTTCAGAGCCCTAAATCCCCAAAGTGTATAGATATTTGAGTTATGGTGTTTTGTTCATGCCTATCTTAAATGAAAAGCAAATAATAATGATAATAAAAAAATCCCAAGAGACATGCGACTCATGTTTGATTAGTCAAAAGAAAGCTTGAAAGCAATGAGTTGGGTGCTGTAAGGACCTCTGACCATTTTGACCTGGTTGTCAGGCTAGATCTTTTCCCTGCAGTCTCAAGTCTGTTAAGTTCTGATGCTCTGGTCTTCTGTGCATCAGTTTCCCATGGAGAGAGCACAACAGCAGAGCTGATTTGGCCCTGGCCAAGTCTCCCAGGTGCCTCTTCTTGCCGGGAATAGTGAACCTTTATTGTTGAGGTCTAGGTTCCTCGAAGTGGCCTGCAAGCTCAATGAACCTGAACGCTCCAAGCGAAACCCAAGCAAAGCCACACAGTTTTAAATACTCTTGGAATAAAATCCCCTCCATGGCGTCGGTGTGGTGCTCAGGGAGAGGTAGAACACGCCAAACTTGGCTCTGCTTTACACCAAGCTTTCTGAAAACGCCTCACAGTGAGACCAAGAGCTATGTTCCTAACAAAACTTAAACCCAAGCAAAATCTATCACGTTTTAAGTTTCTTCATGAAAGGTTAGATCAACTTGGGATGTGCTCTGCTGGGATAAGAGGAGAGATAGATTCTGCCCTTAAGGGCCAATTTCACATCCATTGAAATCACATGCAGAACTCCCAGGGAAGCAAGATTAAACCTTTAAACACTGTTAGAAAAGCAGCTACCACAGTTCTCTGTCACTCTAGTTAACCATCTATAAACAGTTAGTCACTTGACCTCCATTTGATCTCTTCCGTCTGCCCTCCAAGGAATCTTTCAGGGCCAACACACATTATGGATATCTCTACGTACATGAACATTTGAGACTATTTTATTGCAATGAGAATAGACCTCTTGCAAGTCTATCTGAAACCTGGCTATTTGGGGAGATCATTTTTTTCCTTCTGCAGAGCAGACGAATCCAACAAACCACTTATCTTAGTTTATACTGCTTTGTTGCAAACACTTAATACTAAAAGTCCTGTTTGCTACACGTGTAAAGGACGAGCTTGGAGCCATGATGTGGCAACAAGAAGGGAAAATAGTCTTAGCACTTGAAACAAGAAAGTCAAAGACAAGAGTCAAGAAAGATTTTCAAGCCACTCTAGGGTTGTCCTTTTCTAGCTGCTGCTTGGATGTGCAGCAAGACTGCAAAACCTTCAAGCTTTCACCTGATTGACAGTCTTGGGGAAAAAAGTATTCACATACGAATGTCACAAGAATAAGACTATTATAATAAGACTACTATTTAGAAAAGAATACTTAAGCAAAACAAGAATGACAGTAAGATGGAAGTAAATCTAAGGGCATACAGTCAGTGAATGAAGAAAGAAGAACTTTATATGGATGTCTTGATAAGTCAGAGAATTTAGAGTTCAGTTACAAAAGATTATAAATGCATAGAAATACTGGAACTCTTCAAATCTTGAAGCACTCTTAACTCTGCACCCATGCAATAGTTAATGTCAATTTTAACATTTAGCTTTTTTCATTTCCTTCCCATGACAGCATCATGTTGTGTGGAAATAAGCAGTTTAAGTATGATTTAAAAAACATATATTGGAAAAAGAAAAAGAGAAAGAGAGCTGCATCTAGAGACAGAGATACTAAACTGCTGTAGTCACTATCATGTGGGCTAATGGATGATGTTACAACAAGGCAAAGATAAGGTCGATTTGGTATCTTAATCATGCAGTCCCACAGCCTAATACATATAGACTTCTAAATGCAATTATCCTTAACTCCAGATCCCTGAGTTTCCTGGCATTAACATGCTTGGTTTGTAATGTATTTTACTTCAAATTGCTGAGATGCAGCAATTTGCTGTTAATCTGAGCTCCATTTAAACATAGGTTCTGTGTGAACACTATGGCTGTCCAAAAAATAATGCATTTAGTTACAGATAATAAGTCCAGGAAATATTACAGAAGATCACAGTCAAATAGTATTAGTAAGAACAAGATGAAAACAGGGGCACTATTTTGAGGAGGACATTTAGTTTAATTCCTAACTCACAAAGAAAGCTTCTTAATAATAATGAACTGTGTTTTACCGGCCAGGAATGGCTTACTTGAGACATGATCTGTGGGGATTTAAAACAACTTCAGATAATAATGATTTCATTCCTGGGTTATGCCAGTCTAAAATTCTAAGCAACAGAAAGGTTGCCATCTCCTCATATAAGAGGAAATGTAATTTGATATACACACATACACTAAAAATTTGGAATATTGTATTATTAAAAAAGGCTGTCTCAAGCTGTGTTGAAATCAAGAGTAGATCTATTTAAGGTTTCTGAATTCGTCCTTTCTTTGTTAGCGTTCAGATAAAAGATTAAATTTACTGGCTATTAAGGAGTTCTGGCTGCAGCTGGTTGGGAGGGTGGGGGTGTTGTTCAGCCACCCTGCTCATGGAGGGGTGTAGATGGGATTTTTCGAGCATTCAGATAAACACTGGACAGTTTTGTGGGAGTTAACATTAAGTCGAAGCAAACTTTTAAAGGAATGTAATACTTGACGACTCTTTTGACTTCCCTTCTAAGTGTTTAGATTTCCCTGAGTTCATAATTCTAGTTGAGGGGGTGCTGGTGGTGTGTGTAAACCGTAAGAGCCTCATTTTTGTTTTGTTGCTGTTTAAGTCTGAAACTCAGAAGCGTTGTACCGTAGGAGCAATTTGTTCTTGACGGCGATAAAAAAATCGCCGTTCATAGAAACTGCTGATCGTTCAGACGAGCTCGGTCACTGTGTGAAGGTCTCCATCCCGATAGCGGGAACATAGCGGGGAAGTGGTGAAGGCAGCCCCGCGGTACAGGGCAGTGTTTCGGTCAGGTCTCACGCCCCCCTCAGCGCTCCTGAGCTATGCGGGATTGGGTTTGCTCCAACCCGAGCCCAGACCAATCCGCGGGAGGATACCCAGCGCGGAAAGGGCTGGAAACGGAGCAGGCTGCACTGGGCCAGTAAAGTCGCCCTGACAAAATGACCGCGAAGCTTGCTTTGCTCTCTGATTTCTCTACAGTAGAGAACATACCTTTGGGTGTGTGCAGGTGTGTGAATGCTGGAGAGGAAAGAAACGGAACGCAAAAGACAAGCGGTTCATCCGGCAGCCGTCGAAGCTGGACGACGAGGTCTCCTTTCCTTCGGTGCCAGGACTACTCCCTGGGACTTTTCCGGGCACCCGGGCCCCGGGTACCCCCTCGCCGGGCTCCCCCCTCCCGGGCCTGTCCCGCCAGAGGGAGGCAGCTTCGTGCCGCCTCATTGCACCGCTGCGCAAAGCTGCCGGGAAGCGGCAGAACCGGCGCCGGTGCTCGGTGCTGGGGCGGCGGGAGAGGGATGCTGCCGGGTGAGGTGTCCCGGTGCTCCGACCCCCTTCCTCTCAGGAGACTTGTTCTCAGGAGAAGGGCGGCTGTGGCAGAGTGGAAGGACAGCAGAGGAGAACGGGGAGCTAGGGCATCCTTGCGCAGTGAGAAAGAGGGTGTGAACCCTGTTTGAAGCTGATCGCACTCAGTTATCCAAAGGTACAGTGAGAGCACTTGCATCTGCGTGCTGCTCGATTCAGCTCTGAAGTTCTATCCAGATATTTCCTTGCATCCAACCAGTTTTCACCTCCTGTTACAACACATCTGCATGTCTGGGGATGCCGAGGGGGAGACTGCTACTCAGATTTAACACTGATTTCATTCTGCATCTATCCAGTCACTTTGATTAGAACTTTGGGCTGGTTTTCTCTGTGGCAATGGTATCAGCACAGTCATGCTATTGCTCTTTTATATGAAGTGCAATGTGGATATCCTCGTGTGCCAGCCAGAGCACTGGTGGGACAGTAGCACTCCTAGCAGTATTTGCAGTGGCATTATGATTTGCCTTTCCCATCCTGCAGAATGTCACAACTGTCACGTTGCAGATCCACCCAGGCTCACAGCACGAGTTACAATTATCGGCCCTTTAAGCATCAGATTCCTGTTGTGCTAGCTTACTACAAAGAAAGTGAGGGAGAACAAGATCAGCCTAAACAAATTCAATACTCCTTGGTAAGCAGGGACAAAGACACACAGATATACAGATAACTAGATGTAGGGAGCTGGATGTGTGTGTCAGGGAGGGAGCCAGTTCATGGCCCAGTATCAGCTCCAGCTTTTCTGGTGACCATTAGAAACTAGCTCTCCTCAGTGAAACAGCCACAGATTAGCACAGAAGCATGGTTTGGAGCCGTGTTTCCAACCTCATGAGCAGTGGCTGAGAGAGTCTGAAGTTAGCTGGGGTATAAACCAACTGCATTGCTGTCTTTGGTGGCATCTGGGACCTGTCCTTTAAAGATCTCCAGACCAGGATTCACTCTACCCACTCGTCCCGTCTCTGTCCCGTCTGAAGGCGCCTGTTTTAAATGTAGCTGAGAGGTCCAAATTCAACCAAAGCCTCGATGTTTATTTAAAGTATTGAATAGCAACAAACAGGGCCCCGTGGGCTTGGACTGCAGACAGGGAGGACATGCTTAAGTCAATTACACTTGACAATGCTGTACTGGCTCAGGGTAAGCGGCACCCCTCGGACCTCCGGGCTCAGCCGCGCCGTCGGGGCTTTCAGCCGAGGTGCCAGGGAGCCCAGAGGCATCTGCAATACAAAGGAGGCGAAATGTGGCAGCAGACATACAACTAGCTTCGGCTAATACGGAGAACAGGTTGTGTTCCGAGCCAAGCATGCGGAGGCAAAAACTGAAAGCATCCGTCTCCTACCACTTCCCCTTCCCCTTCCCCCAGATCCCCAGATAAACCTGGGGATATTATCTTTATATTCTATTATAATCTGGGAAGACAAATCTGGGAAGATGCTTCGCTGGAGGTTCTGGATCTGATGCCCAGGACGCCAGTGTATGTCTAAATTCGAGCCCACGGGAGTGAACGAGGATTTTTCTTATCCCAGTGTGAATACTGAGGTGTTACAGGACGCGTCCCCACAGCTGTCTCAGCTCTAGCAGCTCTGGTTCAAGAACAGCGCGGCGGGGGTGCCCAGAAGGGACAGTGGTTGGTATAGTTGGGCGAGGAAACATTCCCCCCGCGGCCGGGACTGGACGGAATGTCCGTGATGCCGGCTCCCCCTCGCGCCGCAGCCGTGAGGGGAGGTGTGCGGTGTCCCGGGGGAGGGCACCGCCGCTGCCGTCCCACGGGGGCTAGGGTCGTGGGGCTGTTGGGGTAAGCGCTTTGCCTAGCGGAACACTGCCAGGCTGACGGAGTGCAGAGAGAAGCCCTCGCTCTTTTGGTTCCTTTCCAAGCATTTTTAACAGAGGAAGGATGTAATAACATGCCACGGGCAATAAATCATAGGCTAGCTACTCCCCCTGGCTCCCCTCCCCCAGCCCCGACGGTCCCGGCCCCTCTATAGAGGGAGGGGAGGAGGGGACTCCAGCAGAGCGCTCAGCCACCGGGAAGAGCAGTGCAGCGCCTGCCCTGCGCCCCGTCAGCCGCCTCACCATGGACCTCCGCGCCCTGGCTCTGCTCGCCTTCGCCCTGGCCATCCTCTCCCTCTCGGAGGGTAAGTGAGCTGCCGCTCTCCCCTCCGCTCCTGCCTGTCAGCGCTGCGGAGCCAGCTCGGCCGGGAGTTGCGATCCCGAGGCAAGCCCCGCTCTTTCCACTCTCGCGGAAGCTTCTTCGGGCTCTGGCTGCTGCCGCTGCTCAGATGCGGGGGTCTGGCGAGCCCCGAGCTGTGGCTGTGGTGGAGCTGGAGGCAAGCAGGCTCTCCCTCCCGCTCTCCCTCTCATTTTTTAAAAAGAAGGCTGGTCAAAGCGATCCTCTTTGCCAAACTTATCCCAGATTGAGATCGGCTGGGGGAAGGCAGGGGGCTGGTTGGATTGCAAAATACGCGTATCTATTTCCCCTTTAAAAACACAACCCTTAAAGTTAACAAGAAATGAGAAACAGACGGTTTGCTCTGTTCCTTTCCTATCCCCTGTCGTGATCTATCTTCCCTCGATCAGGGCAGAGCTGAGTCAAAGTGGTCATCCGGCAGGAACCCACCGCACCCCCGGCGAGTGCGCACGGAAGGGCTGCGGGGAGCGCGGGGAGCTGCGCGGATGGGAGGCGGGGGTCTGTGCAAACGCGGGCTGCCAGCCGGCGGGCGCTGACAGGGCGGCTTTTGTCGCCGTTCGCACCGCGATGCAGCGCCGTCTCGTAGCCCGCCAGCCCGCCCCACTCCGAGCCCGCGGTTACTCCCGGAGCGCGGCCGCAGCGGCAGCTGGTTCGCCCGCTACCCGCTGCTGGGAGCTGCCGGACTCGGACGGCCCCGGGGGCGCGGCAACCTGCGCCTCCTGCTCTGCATCCCGCGGGGCTCCGGGGGAGCGACGACCACGCGTGGCAACGCGGGGTTCCTCTCCGCAGCCTCTGGGCATCTCCAGGGCGTTCCTCCTGCTGCTGCCTTCTTGCCTGGCAGAGATTTGCCACCTTTTGTTCCCTCATCTAAAGCTTGCTGGGCTAGGTAAGCAGCGCCCTTTCAAATCTCCGCTCCCATCTTATTCTCCCTTTCTAGTGACCGAAACTTGGTTATTCCCCACCCAGGGCGGCAGAGGATGCCCTCCGGTGCCCTCTTTGTGTAGCCTGAAAGAGTTAATTGTTCCCTATAATTTCCCCGAAGCCTTTCCGCGGTACAGTCCCAGCAGCAGCCCCGTCCCGGTGAAGCACACGAAAAGCCGGCGCTGAGTAAGCTTTGCCTCGAAGAGACTTCAACCAGCGGGCCCGGGCAGGTGGTCTCTTGGCCCCGGGACCCGCCGCGCTGGGGCTGCAGGCGGGAAGCTAAGGGAATCCAGGGACCGCAGGTGCTGGGTCCAGTTTCAGATCCCCGCCACCTCCAGTCCAGCATCGCTGGAGCGTACGATGCCCCAGCGGCTCGGCCCGGTCGGTGCCCGCGATGGGGGGACGGACTTAGAGGGGGCTCACCTCGCCTCTGAAGGCTACTGGGGCTTTGGAGCGAGCTGTGAGAGCTTTGGCGGCCAGCACCGGGTCTGCAAACGACAGAGGTTACCTTTCGGCGGGGCAAGTGCACCGGGACCTGGCTACATGAGTGAGGAAATGGCTTAAAAGTGTTGGAGAAAAACTAGTGTAAGGGGAGAGACCCCACCGGCTTACAGTGATAAAAGTGAAGTTTTTGCCTACATCCTTGCATGTCATGTAATGCTCTCAACTCTGATCTAGTTGAGGGCTTGCAGGACTACCTTCTTTTGGAGGGCAGGTGAGCTCTGAATGCTTTGCAACCACCCTGGTAAAGCTCTGTCTGCTTATAACAGCCTCACTTCCCAAGGAAATTGAGCTGTTTGCGTCTTAAAAAGTTGCTAGCCTTCTCCCAATACTGATAAATTCATCCTTGGTTGGATAGTGTAAAATGGTGCTTCCGTCAGATGTTTTGTCTGTTTATGCCCAGCCTGTTTGCCTGCATTATAGCTTCCCACTCCACTCAAGTGCCCAGAGCTTCTCAGCCTACACAGCAAATTATTGATGGTAACTGGATGTCCAGTTCCAGTGTGGGTGAAGCAAGGCAGATCCCTAAAGGGTGAAATAGGTATCATCCAATGTTGATGAGTGTCCATTCTGAGAGATTTCTGTGAGTGTTTTTTCTTTAGAAAAAGGTGGGTGTTAAAAGCAGCAAAACTCAGCTTTGAGTTGTAAAAGAGTAAAAACTATTATTTTAAAAACCCAAACACCCATAAGTGCCCTTTGAACCCTTCTGGTGGAGATTAATAGTTGTTCTCTTTTTCTTTCTAAGGAAATAAGTCTGAAGGAATGACATTGCAATGACTGAATAGCGTCTGGCTCTTCTGTAACTTTTGACTATATTCACCCATTTTAACCAAATGTGCCAGACAGAGAAAAGTCTCAAAAGCTTTATGTACTATCAGTTTCATGAAAACTGGTGTTTTCATGTAACAGGGCAATTAACAGGCTACTAATTTGTCCTACTGAGAGAATGGCTTCAGCTGGTGCTCAGTGTTTATTAGACATCAGAGAACTCACAGAGCATTAACTCCTGCAGTACAGATATTCAGAATAATTGACTTAATCAACTGTACTGTGAATGGAACAATCTGTTTCAAACTTTTAAAGGAGATAAGGAAGATGTTTGTACACCTGAGAAATGTCCCCTTCCCAAATTGTGAGCCCCAGATGGCACCTTCTCCCTTCTACTTTGGGATGATAGGGGTTTATGTATTGGGAGATGCCATACGCATTAGTTTTCCCTGCTTTTCAGCCTTGCTGAGAGCAGAGTGAGCCACAACCAAGCTTTTGGAGCCAGAGTGCTGGAGGGCAGTGGCAGGAGGTACTGGTTCCCCGTTACAGATGCTGAGAGCTGGTCCAGCTGGTGCCTGTGCTGCTGGTCCCAGGTGCAGCAACAGAGGCACCAGCCTGTTGCTGAGCATGCAGCAAGGGGCATAGAAACGCCAAAATGATTCTTGTGCTGGGAAGGGAGTTGTCATTCCATCTTGCATTGAGATGACAGAACACCAAATGCTGCGGCTTCTGCTCTTGCTTGCTGTACTAGATGCTCTTCCTTGGGCAGGAAGCAGCTTTGGGACTCAAGGACATTTTAGTCACAGTTAAGCTTTCTCTGCTCCTGGCTTCAAGTGTTACAGGATCAAAAGTCCCTCTTCCAGTCTCAGAAAGGACAGAATTGCATTCTCAAATCATAGATCTGAACAGTTCATCCCTTGCGTGCTGTTTAGGGTGAAGCTTGCTTAAACTTGCTACAAGCTTGCAGAGACATTTCCACTGCAGCCATGCTGAACGCTGTTGTATGACTGCATTCAATTTCAGCCTCCCTTTCCAGTACAAACTCACTGATGTGCAGCTGTGAGGTACAGAATTGCAGTGGGAAATCCTAGCAGTTTTCTCCCTGCCTTCCACATAAGCACTAGTCAGCCTAGTGCATGTTCAAAGGTTCACTCTGCAGCCCTTCTTCCTCCTCCCCTGCAGGTGGGAGCTTCTCCTCTCATTTATTAACTCATAGATGATATCACTGTTTGGACTGTTATAAAACTGACATAAAAAGCCCTCCAATTTTGTTAACTTACAGTCCAGATCCCAATGTGAATCTGGAGCAATCCTCTGTCTGCCCATCTGCCTGTGGGATCTGATTCTGGCTCATGTCTTGGTTGAGGCACTTGAAAAAAAGGGGTTTACCTCCTTAGGACTGGGTGATTTCACCGTGTTTTCTGTGGTTACATGTGCTGGAGACAGGCATTGTTAAATGTGCAATGAATGCAGATCGGCTGCACTTTGAAAAGCTGTCTCTTTTCTCACCTTCCTAGATGGCAGTTGAGGGATTCCAAGCCTTTCCCTGCTCTTTAGATCTCCATCTGCCTGTAAGGGATCTGGGTTTGAATGCTGGGAGTGCTCCTGTGTGGCTAAATAAACAGTGTGGCAGATTGCCATGTGGGATCTAAAGCCCTATCAGATATAGATCTGACCATCTACAGCATGAGCCAGACCTTATGGATTAGGTGTACAAACTTAATTCCTCCCAGAGGCTGAGTGTTCCACTGGGAAATTGTTTAAAATCTTAGCAGCTCTTTCTAGACTTCCAGGCAAGGCTTCTGTGTTTGTATTTTAGTGTGCATGGAGCTTCGAAGCTTACGCACAGAATAAGGACCTTATTTATGTGCACTTGTTTGCCAGTAACTAAGTTCTCCCATGGAGAACTGAGTAGCAGGGCTGCATCAGAGGCTGTGGTGAGTGCCAGGCTGCTTTTCTCTGCATATGTGTACATGGCTGATTTTTAGCCTTGGAGGCTACACTTTATTCTGTCCCTAGTGATGCTGGTGACAAAACTCCCATCCATTCTGGTGGAGCGCACCCTGCCTGGTCCCTGTCTTCTCGATTGCCATTACTTTGCCACAGGAGGGGAGTTCAGAAGACTCCAAATCTCTCCTGTGAAGCCTGCAGTGATCTCCATCTCCGAGTAGCACCTCTTCATGCGAGTATCTCTGTCTGGGAGTGAAGTTTGGCTGTAGTGGGTAAAGGTCAGTCCTGGGCCCTGGGAAAGACTAAAAGACTCAGAGCTTTTCTATAGCAAGTAAGTCCTCCCTGAAAAGCCTGCACCTGAGCCGAGTTGTTTTGATCTGAACTCTTTGGAATTCATCGCTTTCTTCTGGCTACCTTCTAATTTGGCCTCGGGTCAAAATCGTTTGACAAGAACAGCACTGAAGACAAGTGCCCCCTCTTTTGGCCTTTATCTTGTCTAATTACCAGGAGCATCCCCGCACAATGGAGCGGCTCCTTATTCTAATCTCTTCTTATTTACTTATCTCCATTTTCTTTCCCTCTTCTTTTGTCTTCCAAAATCCCACGCACCATTATTGAAAGGCTGGGTACTGGGGTAAAAGGATTGTGCTGTGAGCTGTGGGCAAATGCTCTCCCAAAGCTACAGCTTTTCTATTGCTTTTTTCACCTGCATATTTGAAAGGCGTTTGTGTCAGCCCTGCTCCGTGTATCTGTGCTGCTGACCGGGAGCAAGAGGGAGTAACGTGTCCTTTCTCTCCCTGTGTCCCGCAGAGAAACCGGTCAGCCTGACTTACCGATGCCCCTGTCGATTCTACGAGAGCAACGTGGCAAGAGCAAACATTAAGCACCTCAAAATCCTCTCCACACCCAACTGCTCACTTCAGATTGTGTAAGTCTCTTACTCTTTTCAGCTGGGTGCAAATCTCAGGTGTCAAAAACAAGAGTCACAGAGCTGGCTCCTGCTTTGGTGGCTGCAATTTGGTCTGTCTCATGCCATGCTTTCCAAATCATCTCTTCACTCCATGTGTCAGATACAGCTGGCCCCTGCTTTCCCACGCACAAAGATGCCCAGCTAGATGTTTCCCAGCTGTGTTCTACTTCTGTGATCTCCCTGGGACTGTGTGATCCCATGTACTGTTCCCCCATGGGTATGTGAGCAGGAATGTCAGAGAGGCTGTCCATTGCCTTGGATGTGGAGATTCACACTTCAGGAAAAAGGCTTTACAGTGGTATTAGTCTTCTAATGTTCCACTTCTCTAAAGAGAGGAGATAAACAAGCAATAGGAATTCCTGGATTTCGTGTAGTCTCCACAGGAGTTACAGACCCTAAACATATGCTGGCCTGATCTAGGGACATTCTTATCAGGCAGTGACTGTCTCTGGTAAATCACAGATCACATCAGGCCAGAAATGATAGGCTCCAAATAGAAAATAACTTCTTTATTTTTGCTGAAAAAAAAACAAAAACCCAAAAGCCCAAACCAGTCAACCCCCTGATTTTCAGGAAAAAATCGGGTTGTAGATTTGTGTGTGCATGTTTTTAGGAAGGTCTTTTTGGTTCATTTGTTCATTGGTGACCCCCTCCCTCCTCTCACAGAACTCAAAATCTTCAGAAGGAAAAGAAATAGCACTCATCTTTTCATTGCAAGGGAGCCTTACTACTGTCAACTCCTGCTGACCTCTGTAAGAGGGTCTCAGTGATTAGAATGGGTTTCCGTGCAGTGCTCCCATCACTAGTTCTGTGTTTGATCCATGCCAAGCTTTTCCATTTACAACTGAAATGCTGTAGAAATCCATTCTTTGTCATCATTTCTGCACTTAGAAAACTGAAGTGGTTTCATGAGATTTCTTACAAATGTACAGATATATTGAAGAGCATGTGTCTGTCCATGAACCGATTTTCATTCATATGATATTTCTCTTGTTTGAACCACTCTGGGTAGGTCTTACACATTTTCTCATGCATACATCTGCCTTAGGATTTGGTGGGGAACAGTGAGAAAAATGTAAGCCTCAGCTGAGAAATAATTTCCTTTCACAAAAATGACAAAACCAGCTGTTACTAACTCTGTTCTCTACCTATAAACAATTTTTGAGGCAAGCATCCAAAATACTGTAGTGTATGGATTTGTGCTCTGGGACTTCAGTGGATATCATCAGGATCCCAGCGCTAAGACTTTATAAAGGATTTGGAATTTTCTGGAGTAGTTTCAAGAAAGACAAGGATAGAGTACATTTATCTCTTAACTAAGATGGGATTATAGTTATTACAGATAGATAACAGCATAAACCAACTCATGTTCTTGTCTATTCCTGACCCAAATGTGTTTGTTTGCAATGTGATTTATGACACACAAAACACATGAACCTGTTGTTCACCACCTCTTTGTTAGTTTGAAGAATAAAGTTTTTACCCCGGAAACATCCTGAGTGCCAACTAGGTCTTTATGGAAACAGAAGCTGAAATAGAATCAAAACTAACATAAATTTCCCATCTTGATGGTTTTAAACACACTCTGAATTTAGTGAATATGCATTATACAGTGGAGATGTAAAGAATTTAACAGATACCATTTTCAGGAATAAAGAATCTCAGTGAAATCTTATAGTTTCAAAGAAAGGTTTTGGTTTTTTGCACTACCTTTTATAGTTGAGCGAAATTCTACCTGAGCAAAAAGTCTAAGAACAGGCTTTTGTCTTTCCTTCTATTGGAAGTCATCTCTCCAAACTCAGAAATATCCTCTGTCAGTGTCTACTTTTACAAAGCCCACCCTAAATTCCTTGGTTTTCAGTACAAGGAAATAGGTACTTTTAGCATGCAATTAATTGCGTCCTAAAGTAGACACCTAAACCAGTTCAGATCAACACTCCATACAATAGCCTTGGTCTCTGCTGTGACTCTAAAAGGAGCATGGGCTGATAGACTCAGAAACAACTGTCAAAAAAAAAAATCAATGTCTTAATATTAGGTGAGATGAATTGCATTGCATTCCTTTGGAATGGTGGCTGAAGGCTGGTTACACATACTTTTGGTTCTGTATCCTATGAGGCCAGCTCAAGAGTTCCCAGGCATTGCTAACATCAGCAAATCCATTCTTACTCTCTGTTGGTATCACTTCGCTGGAAACTCTCCAGCTTGGCATTGCTGTAAGGAAAATATGAATTAGGCCCATTCATCTCTTTATTGGCACAAGGCTTGCAAGACTGCATCTTCTGTGTGTTTATGTTACAACTGTGTTGTTGCATAACTTCAGACCAAGGAGCCTTTTTGACCTGTTATTTCTTACACTGTAGTTTTATATTCAACAGATTTCATTTTATAAAGTTAGAAACATTTTGGCTTCCATCCAGCAAAATGCTTAAACGAGTACTGAACTTATTCCTATGGGCATTTCCATGAAATTGCTGTTCTTGGCACTTTTGCCTGGCAGGCAGGCTGCTTAAGGGGAAACTTCTGAGCAGCTGGGGCAGAGGCAGGGTACTTCTGGAAACATGGGAGATCACAGCACTCTCAAGAGGCCCTGGGATCCCTGGAGTGTAAGACCTGCTGATGCGAGTGAAGAGCTATTTCTACTGCTTCTGTATGCAAGATGCAGATAGCACAAATGTTAAATTCACAGGGAATTTAGATTAGCTGAAGAGACTGGTGTGGAAAGTGCAGCTTGTTCATCCAGGAGAAAACCCTCAGGAGGTTTCTGCTTTTGTTTCCAGTGCTGAGAGAAAACTTGCCCCTGGCACTATGGTACTTTCAGTTGTCTTCCTGCCTGCAACCTGTTCGTTCAGTCTTGTATAAAACAAAAAGCAGAGTTACCCTTTCAGAACAGATATGATTTGGTGTCTGTCTGCAAAATGTGTGAAACTTTACTTTTGTGTGGAATCTGAAAGCTGCTCTTAATTCCTTCCAAAAATGACCCACATTTACCATGTCAGTATTTCCAAATGAAGTTTAGCCGTTGTCAGCGCTGAACTCCTAACACCCCAGGTATGAATTGGAAAACTTTGATTCAAATTCTGTCTGTGCCAACCCCACATGCATCTTAGTGCACACCACAAGAATCACCATCAAAGGAAACAGATGGTACCAGTGCTTTGAAACCAGGGATATTTGTAATAGGTACCTCAAGGATGGCAGGAATCACACATCCTCTTCATGGGTTAACTGAGAGCAGTATTGACACCCAAGGAAAATAAGGCATTAGGCAGGTGGGTGGGTGGGTGGTGGTGCGGGCTGAGGGGTAGTTGTACACTGGGCTCACTCTGACTTTTCTCCTTTCCAGTGCAAGGCTCAAGAGCAACAGCAAGCAAGTGTGCATTGATCCCAAGTTAAAGTGGATCCAGGAATATCTGGAGAAAGCTTTAAACAAGTAAGGCAAGAGACAAATGGACTTAACAGCTAACATCCTGAGTTATTAAAGGGTAGAACATTAAGGGCTGGCTTTTATCATGTGGACAAAATACTCGTGGAATCAGATACTGTTTTGAAGACGGGTTTGGAGTTGACCTAGTCTGTATTAAAACAACAGCTTATAGCATATTCTAAATGTTAAAATAAGAGTTTTGCCAGGGTTTGAGGCAAAATTTCTCCTAATGAATCTGTTCTGGGGTTCCCAACTCATCCTCTTTTAAAGAAAAGCCGTTCTCCCAAGGAAAATGCTTCCCCAAGCCAAACTACGGTTACTTTAGAATCTATATTGTTCCAGTTTCTTTTGAGCCCCTTCTCCATGTTACACTGGGGGTCTGTTTGCACAGGCAGCTGAGGCCTAAGGGGTCTTGACTGTATAAATTGTTTCTCTGCTGGCCAATGTGGAGAGCTACTAATATCAGCCAAGGCGAGATGCGCTGCCATGAATAATGCGCTCACACGAGGCCAGAGGAAAACCAGCCATACTTGGCAAATTCAGACTTTTAAAATCTATTTTTATTTCCCTTGAAAGCGGGTGATCATGGCTACTCTGAGGTGGACCCAGCCTATCTCAGCTCAATTTTACGGTCAGCAGCACAGAGAACATTTCTGTGCTGAGTTGCAGGGGAGGGCTTCAGCCTTCCTGGGATGGAAGATGAGACAAGTAATGGTACAAAGCATTTCCTTGCTTACCCAATGCCCTGGGCTGCGGTTGATCCAGCAGTGGGATTTTGGCCAGCAAGCCTACCTGTGCACTCAGTATCCCTCCCACTCTCGTGACCACATTCCCACCCTCAGTAACCACGCTGTAACCCTGCTCAACCTTTGTTCCCCTGCATCTGTAGGGTAAAGGCAGGGCTGGAATCCAGTCATTTGCAAAGGCAATGCATTCTTGGAGAAATGTGACAGGTATGGCCCTAGGGCAGATGTGAGGCTGTACAGGCAGCTGAATGCCCTTCACTGTTCACTTTGTAAAGGCATCTGCTAAACAAAGGGTAGTTAAAAAAAAATCCTAACTCTTTGTTCCAATGTGTTTTTAAAATAAGCAATGGGAAAAATGATACCAGAAACAGAGAGATCCCTCCATGGGGCCCTTTTGGGACTACACTGGGGCCAAAAGTGAGGAGGAGGAGGAGGGAAGGAAGCTAGCTAACAAATTGACTGATTCCAGCCCTGACAGCTGTTCCCATCTCATCCGATGCTCAGTGCCTTCTTTGCTGCCAGTACTCAGCCCTCTTGTCCTTTGGTCAAATTCTCTGTAGAGGTAATTCAGGTTCATGCTGCCAGGATGGCTTTGTATTTAGGCATAACTGAACCGAAGAGCAGGATCTGATCCATGCTGACTATCCTAGGGGCTTAAGCAACTTTGTTTTCCAACTTCAGGAAGTCCTCAAGTCCCTGCCTAGATATCTGTTTGCTGTCACCCTCAATGGAGCCCTTCGTGCTCTTCATAAGACCTAAAACTTAGGAGGCACTTAAAATTTGTAGGGTTGGTCAAATGAGTTTATGTGCTCATATCCTGACTTAGGGGAATAAGTCAGCTGGAGCACATCCTGCTCTCACTTCCACTAATGAAGATTTGGGGCCAGCTCTACAGAAAGCAGTGAGCCTGTGCCTGATTTCCAGCCGGATTCTGGGTTTTGTTTATCTAACATTAATCCAGAAGCATTTCTGCTAATTTGGTGGATTTTGTCCTGGTTTACATTGAGAAACAGAAGAGATTTTGGTCCCAGCTCTATGAAATAAAATGACAGAAAGCATATATCTCCATCACCTAATCCTGTAAGCATGGCATTGTTTTCATTTTCCAACTAGTAATGCAAGCACCAGTGGCATTTTCATGCTCCGCAGACAGTCAGAGCTCTGTCTGTAGCATTTTCACAAGGCATGTTTTTGATATATTTTAGTGCACAGCTTTGACTTCTTCAATGAAATGTACTTTGGAATATATTTATAGCGCATCAAACAATTCATATATTTGAATTGGAGCCATATGAATGTTGGTAGTTTAAAACACCGATATCCCTCTAAACTACTAACAGCTTGTAAAATAAATCTATATAGATCTATAAATGTTAATGTAGCTATCAATTTCAATCAGCCATATATTATATTTTTTCACTTGTACTGAAATTGTATGAAATGTGACCTTACCCTATATGCACTAGCAATAAAATAGCTAATTGTTTCGTGTTATTAAAACCCAATTGTACATGGGAATTTATTTTTCTGGAATAAAAGCAATACTTTTTGTAGAAAGGGCTCTTGTAATTGCTTAAGTAAAATCCAGGCTATCAAGACATCCTAATCTATACCAGTGCTTCAATACGAGAGTATCTTCTGTGTTATAATCTGCAGCTAAAGTCAAGGAAAACTTCATATAGTGTGGTAGTCCAATACAATAGATTATGAAACCAGAGATGGTTTTAATATGGAATTTTTTTGCTCACTAATTCTGCTTAGCCTTTATTATTGCTTTATATTCATCACATCTCCATGTAATATACACACTTATTCAACATCAGTAAAATATGTTCAGGCTGTCAGGAATACAAATTCCTTAACTGGCTTTAAAAATCATTGTGCAGCTGCTTTGGCCAACATCATTTCAACATTCATCCATTTTATAGGCAAGGGGCAAATCAGTTCTTTCTTGAAATAGCTAACAAATCCTTTATCACTTCCAGACAATCCCAGTCATCATTTACCGTACATCGACTGTCTTTTCCTTCTCCCTTCCCACAAGGATATGAAAATCAGGCCCTTGCAGAGAGAATAGAGTCCAAAATAAGCAGAGACCAAGTTGTCTGCTGTTGACTTAATATAGTCCCACCTTAGAACTTCCCTCCGTCCAAGATGCTGGAGTCCATTAAGCTCAGTGCCTACCCCTGGCACAGACAAGAGAGCTGATGGATCTGGAGAAGATACCAAAGTCAGATAGGAAAAACCTTTTCCTTGAGCTCTCTGAGAGAATGGAAACTCCCAGCTTCTAGAAGCTGGCTGCAATGGGATCCAAGTGCTGCTGCTGCCTTCCTACATAGTGTTTGTAAACCCTGGCGTGGCACCTCTTCCCAATTTCTGACCTCATTTGTAAATAAGGGCTGAAGATGACAAAACAACTGCCTCCTGGTACTCCACCAAGTGTGTGCTGGGTGGACATCCCACATAGAGGGGGACAATATAGGTGACTATAGCCTTGTCTTAATCCCGCTGAGTAGCCACCAGTTCTTGTTGTTATCAGTGGGAATGCTGGGGGGGAAGTAAAAAATCCAGACCCCCTCTGCTTTCATTGTACCTCAGCAAGTACCATGTGGATGGTGAGGCTCCTGGCTGACCCTATCTAGCAGGAGCTGTGGGAGGCTTTAGTGTTTTGGGGAAAAGCATGGTTCTGGCTTGAGAATTAAATGTCCTGTCACCAGGGCACTTTCATTTGCAGAGTGTTCCTCTGAGGCAGAGGTTATATGAAAGGGGATGTTATCATTGTTTGCACCCTGCCAGCAAGGTATGATGGGGCCATAGAATAAATGTGAATAAGGCCTTTGTATGTGGATAATTTATGGCAGTCTTTTTGTATTTTTCTTTTAATTTAGACCACGTCATCGCACTCATAAAAAAAAGCAACAGAAGAAACGGGGCCCACTCTGCCCTTCCCGAACAACACCACTAAAGTCTCCAGGGAGAAAGAATGGTAGGAGGCATTAGTTTCTGAGCTGGGATACCTCAGGTTTAAGTCCCTGCTCTTCCATTGACCATCCTATGTGACATTGGGCAAATATATTAGTTTATCCAGACCTCCATTTTTCCCATATTTGTTGAGGATAACATCTGTACCCTCCCTGCAAAGGACTTTTGTATAGATAAAACTCATAAAACAGTGAGAAAATTCAGCCATTACAGAGGTGGGAAATTTTTCCCATTTCATAGGTGGGAAAATGGACATCCAAAGTGGCCAAAATAACCCTGAAAGAAAGATAAATTCTAAAACAGGGTAAAGGTTTGAAAGCCCTATTTCTTTTAGCTAGCTATATTCCTCCAATACCAAGCTGATAGAGTTAAACTATAAATAACAGCTGTGAATTTGTCACTGGTGTTTTTTTAATGACAAATGCAGCACTGAGTAACGACAACACGATTTGATGCAGTGATGACTGGTTGACACCTCTCTTATGGCAAGTCTCAGAGAATCGTTTTATGCATGTCAAAGCTCTGGATGACCCATTTGGGTTTTTTTTCCACCAGAATGGTTTGTCCTGCTTTTCTGCACCAAAAGGAGCAGGGTTATCTGTGTGGAATACTGGAAAAGGTACCTTCAAAGAGGAAAATTTTGCTTGTGCCTTACTCATCCTTTTTATGTCTGGATGGTTTTTCTGGGACTACGTTCACACTACTATCTCTGGTAGTCAGCACACTATCTTACTTGTCTAGCAGACATTGAAAAGGATGTTTGTGCTGATCCTGTAGGCTAGACAAGACATTCTGGACACCAGGGTTTTTAAATACTTGGTCTCTGACACTTGTAACTCAGCCTTAGTAACCACTTCTAGATGGCAAAAGCCGATCATCCTGGAGCAGGAGTAGGAGTCACTTCAGACAAAACCTGGAGTCCACCAGCACAGACTGGGTCCTTGTTCTGAGTGAATCCTGCACACAATAGACCTGCACTTACTGTGATGCCTAACCCACTACTCCCCGTGGGTACCATGCTTACATTGAGTATGGGCAACCCGATTTTTCTGCCTCCTACCCTGAACTCCCTACCTCTGCACTTAATGCCTCACACATTTACTTCTCCTGCTCACCCTCCCTGTCACCCCACCTGCACTGGGCAGCTGGTCACCATGAGCTGTAACATGCTGTCCAGCTGCTCAACACAGGTGAGGTCCCAGTGCAGGGTGGCCACAGGGGTGACTCCTGGCTGAGCAGCACTCATGGGATCTGCTCTCCAGCCACCTCATGGCAGGAGCTGAACACCAACAAGAGTAAGGCATGAACTGTCCTCTGTGTTCCTCCATCCTCACAGAGATCTGGAACCCTGTGGAGCTCCAGCCCATGATCTCCAGCAGAGCTGTGGGGCAGGGGCACGTAGAGGGGGCATTCCCAGTGCTACTTGCTCCACTACTGGGGCTGCTCACAAATAATTAATCCCTCCTTTCCCTGCTGATGTTTTTTGCCAATTCTTTTTGCCCACCGATAATTCTCTGCTCTGGCTTTCAAGTCCAGAATAAGCTTCCTAGCTAGCCTTCCTCCTGTGTTAGATCTGAACACCTTACTAACTGTGATGAGCACAATCTGCCCACAA
Source organism: Coracopsis vasa (assembly GCA_026283785.1). Taxonomy (NCBI): domain Eukaryota; kingdom Metazoa; phylum Chordata; class Aves; order Psittaciformes; family Psittacidae; genus Coracopsis; species Coracopsis vasa. Next base: position 10,605 of record JANHGB010045102.1, on the reverse strand, counting down.
TAACTCCCATTGCTGGGTCTGCCCTGCTGGGTCCCAGTAGCTCCTTGTGGAGAACTTCCCCCAAAAATGTTTGGCAAATACTGGTTGGAGGGGCTGCAAAATAAATGCCTTTGAGTTAGTCCAGACACAGATTTGCTGTTTGACTAGGCCTGATATCAAAGCTTTTGCAACTGAAATCAACCTTAATAGTGTTTCACTCTGTTCTTCATCAACAGGAGGTTCAAGATGTAAGAGGCAAGCATTGTAAGACGTCTACAGGATTTCTTACTGTAGGACCCAGAAAGCAGATAACCAGTATTAGGGAACGAATACATTTCACTGTTATGATGCAGCACAAAAGCAACGCTTGATGCATTTCCAAAGGTTGTTTCTTTTTGTTTGGGTTTTTTTTGGTGTTTTTATTTTTCCTTCCCACAAATTGGCTTCCTTTCACAGTGCTATTTTTATATAATAAGATGTAACTATTCGAGAGAAATAGTTTTTATACAGGTTGGTTTATTACTTAGCACTGAGGGCATATGAATTCAAACTAACCTTATGTTATTATATAATATTTTATTACCTTTGCTATGTAGAGGTCCTGCTTTATTTAACTTTCTTTTGGTTCATGCAAGTCTCCTGGAGTTTTAAACCTAGAAGGACATGAACTGTACAGTGCAATGATGTTGTGTAAGTAACGGAGGAACTCCTTGGCTCCAGAAGTCATCAAGGCCAAGAACATAGGAAGGCTAAGCACCAGACATTGATGAAAGTGGGCAGTATCACCATGAGTGGCATCTATAGGTATTTGGGGTGAGGGATTAAACAGGGCTACAGGGCTAAAGCACTTCTCTGAAGATCAGAGACCTTGATGACAGCTATGAGCAGCTGGGTTGGTGCTCATCTGGTATTGCAAGGTGCTAGTACTTGGTTTGCAGTTGTTTGTGTTAGGAGCCACAACACTGATCTGATGTTACCTGGCATTTCCTATGTTCCTGTGTTTCTGATGACAAATTTTAGCATAAAAGGCATGGGTTATTATAGGTCTAACCACATGATCATGATGTAAGTTGCTTGAGGAGTCAGATACGCTGCCATGCACCAGGTATCTCTTCCAACCCATCCACAAGAGGTGGCTTCAGCTCTTCTGGCTAGATTTGCACTGAAGTAGGCAGAGATGCATTCGTGTAACCCTTCACCAATGATGCTGTATCCTTGGTTACTGAACAGCCACAGGTTCCTGAGAGCAGTAACAACTTTGATTCCTCTGGAGATACCTAGGAGAGGATGTCTGGCCATATCTGTGGAGAAAACAGACGCCTGGGGCAAGAGAGGGTCTGGAGTGGTGTTTCTCAGGTGTGGAAATGAAGGCCAACACTCACTGTTCACTAGTGGTCATGGTCTTGTTTGCTGGTGAACAGGATAGTCTGGAATTTCCTTTGCAAAGTACCTGTGGGGACAGGCACCACTTCTTGCAACAATCCTCTCAGCCAGAAATCTCTTCCTCCCGATTCCTACCTGTATACACAATATCTTTGCAGTATAAAGTATGGAAAGACACTTGCAGCACAGCAACAACCACATTATGCTGCACACTGGGATCTGGGGGAAGCACATTTGTGCAGCACAGTAGTTGCATTTGTATATACCTGTGTGTGCATTGTAAACAAAAAAATGGTGTGAGATTGTATGTTTTTTGAGCGGGTTGCTTCAAAAGGAATTTTCCCTCCAGCCTGTGTCAGGAACACTGAGAGGGATGTTTCACTAAGCACTCCTTTTTGTGGCAGGCATCTTCAGTGCCAAACAGGCACTTTGGCAAAACAGGGACTATCCTACTTCTGCATGTATTCAGGTAAAAATCTTGTATTTTTCTCTCTGCAAAACAGTGCTATTACAGAGAGTGCTTCAGCTGGGACAACATCACCTCATTTGTTTTAAAGTAGAAACCAACTGCTGTGCCTAAAATGTATGTATGTGAGATTTTGACATTCCTTCTATTGTTATCATTACCAATCTGGTGCTGTAAGTATATTGTGTCTCTGTTTTGAAAGGTCTGGGACCACTGTACTTGATGAGAATTGGAGTGTTGATTTAATGTGAGTAGGTTCATCTGTTGTAAGAGTAAAGACAGAAAGAACTTCTATGAGAAAACTAGAGTTTCTTGTATCTTCTCTGGTCTGTGCTTTATATCCTAAGGTCTATCTTCTGTCCCCACACATGCACCTGCAATTGCTGGTGGTTTGCCAGAGGTGGACATGTGAGTGTCAAAGCTAAGACTGACTTCAGGAAAAGCGTGGAAGTATCTTGATTCTGACACAGACACGGAGCTTCTCCTTTCACCCCAGAAGGTGCAGTCTGCACACATGCTTCCCATCAAAGGACAGCTTGAGGTCTGATTAATTCCCATTGGAGTAAACAGAGAATTGAATAATTGTCTGATTTTGATTCGACAGCATACCTTGTTAATGATGATTGAGGCCATGAAGATTCCTTTTCAAGGGGAAATGTCTTTCCAGTGAAAAGATGGGGTGGGTGGATGTGACTGGACAGCCTTGCCAGAGTTCTGATGCAGCTCTTCTTAATGGGTAGTGCATCTGAGGTCAGGACAGTAGGGAAAGGTCTCTGGGCACATGCAAACCCCACATTACAGCCTGGGGAAGCAGACTGCTTTGACAGAAACATTGAAATAGGCAGTCCTGGGAGCAATGCATGAGTAACAGCAGGAATGAAAGGGATTCCCTGCAAGGCTAGGGAACTTTGACAGCCAGGTGCTGGCTGTCTGCCTCTGGCATTTCTTGAGACACACACTGTTACCTGGGCCCTGACACTGCTGGTGACAGTTCCCTACTCATGTAGCAGAGACTACTCAGGGCATGGGGCTGCTTTTGGGTACCACCACCATGTTCTTCCCTTGCCTGAGCAAGGTCGAGCACAGCATGAATGCAGGGGTGGTACAGAACTGGCAGAATACTTCAGTGAGAACCTGAAACACCTTTCTCTTGTTTTAGACCAAATTTCAGCCTTGAGTGGGAAGTTTTGCTCTTTGCCTGACATTATTTGCATGATGCATCAGGAGCAGTCGTGCCATTCGCACTCGGCTGCCTCAAGCTCTCTGCACTATCCCATGCATCGCACACTGTTCCTTGTGTGCACACCATGGTAATAGCAGGCTGAGAAGCAGCAGTAGCAGAAACCTGCTTGGGGAGAGCACCTGATTTTCCTTTTTGCCTTTAACTGTTGACCAAAGACCAAAACAGGAGAAGAAAGAATAGGGAGATGGGAGTGATGTAGAGACCACACGTGAAGAAATTGAGGGAAAACAGATAACACTGAACTGTGCTGAAAAAGCAGCTTCCATAAATGTGAAATCATCACATGTGGTATTTTCAAAATGCAGCTGTCAAATCCTAAGGTTGGATTTTTATATTTTTTTCCTCAAGAATAGATGGTATTTATTGCTGTGCCAATTTATTTATACTAGCTTTATACTTGTCCGTATCAATATCTTATCTGAATTTTGCCTGAGGAAGGATGAAGGGTGACTTTCTGATGTGTTTTTAACTAAGGTGTTTGAGCAAAGATGACTGTTCATTTTGCAATGAAGGCTATATTTGAAGTTAAATATACACATTTCACTGAAAATGCAGTTCCTATAGAAGGTCTTCTTGCTATTTTCCCTTTTTTAGCATCTAGAGGGTCCTTCTTTTCTTTGGCAACTTGTTTTGAGGGATGTGATTTGTACTAACTGAGGGTTTCTGAGAACTTGTCACATAAAATCTGATATTCTTTTTCTTTACCAATCCCACCAAGACAAACCTTGTCTGTAAACATGAAACTCTGGTAGCCACAAAGAAAACATGTATCATGATGAAAGGGCTGCATGAACCTCCCATCTTCCACTCCTTAAGAACTCAGTGTTGTCAGAATGTGGTAAATACTGTACTTTATATTTTTATTAAGTAAAAAGAAATATCTTCCCAAATAATGTGAAAAGGGTTTTGTATTTGTGTTCCTGTAAGGCAGCTTTTATGGAGGAGTCGTATTATGCTTTTGAAATTACTCCTTTCATAGAATATTTTGAAGATAAACACTTTTATATTGTTGTAATTTCTCCTATAAATGTGTATGCACTTAAAATTTTCTTAATAAAAATGTCTATCTAAATGGAATTATTACTTGTTTCGAATTTTTTTTGTCCTCACATACAAACAGCTAAAAGGTCCACACCAGTAAAAAGCTTCTGGTGTATTTAAGTTGCCAGTTTCAAGGGTGCTTCCATGTAGCCCTATGAGCTCAGGCTCTGCAGTGAACCTGAGGCAAAGTGCCCATGGAGTTTGGCAGGGAGCAGCAGCCTAGGAGATTGAAATGTGCCATCTTGAAAAGGAAGAGCTTAACCATTTGCTTCCTAAACAGAAGCCCAACCTTTTTGGTTTTTATGCTTTTTTTCTTTCCCCCAACTTTTCTCCTGCAGCAGGTTGACTTCAGAGGCACTGAAAAGCTGGTTTTGTTCCAGCAACAAAGATGCCATCGTCATCTGCTGGGAAAGGGATGAGACTTTCCGTGAAGAGCCCAAGGGGTGACAGGGATTGCTCTTGGGGCTGATTTTCCGAGGGCACAGTAAGGTCAACCTTCAGTTTGAAGGTGGGGAATGGTTATAGAGGCTTGTAGCACTGGCCTGAGATCCTGGAGGTACAACCCTAACTTGGACAATGTTGTAGGGAATTTGCTGTGAGTTTCAAAACCATGAGTTGGAAACTGGCTTTTGTCAGTGTCTCCCCTCATCTCTGAGGCCCCATGGCAGGACTAAGGCATTTTCTCGTGTCACCCTGCTCCCTCCACAGTGGCTGCTCCAACATGCAAGTCCTTTTCCGTTCTTACACTGTAACAGCACAGTGAATCCCTGCATCATGCACAGCTTTGGCTGGAGAAAAGGTTAGGGATAATTTAATACCTCATAACAGTGAAACTGCTTGAGTCTCACCGAGCTTCTTGTCCAATAAATATTTCTTGGCCAAATTGATGCAAAGCGAAAGACAAGCAAAAAATGGAAGAAGGTGACTCAGATGACTGATGATCCCTTTGCAAATCCAGCAATGATTTAGTAAGAGATTCTGAAAAACTGAGCAGGTAATTGTGAGTGCAGATGGTCAGTGAGAGGTTCCCAGGCCACTGGGAAATGCACTGGGAGTAATTAGCTACAAAATTATACATTAATATTAAGGAAAGGCCCCATGTTCTGTAGAGAACTTTGCTGTGCCTTTCATCACGTCTTTTATCTTGAATGTGAACGTTTTGGTTCTTATTTCCTCAGCAAAGCATCATGGCAGTGTATCCATGAACTACCTAAGAATTAGAGGTGAACCCCCTTATTAGCACATCTGGCTCTCTTCATACGCAGCTTTCCAATATTAGCAAGCTGAAGGAAATCAGCTGCATTCATGGCCTCAGCCATCCTGACATTGATTATGGGCTGGATTTATTAGGCACTGGCATGGTATAGGTCAAAAGACAGAATGGGAAATACCCCTGCTTCTTGGAACCAGCTGAGGATGTTACCACTGAGGATGTTACCTAGGAGCTGCTGTGATGCTACATGATGGGGGCCAGGCCTAGGTTCTGGTGAGCATCTCCCTGTTTTATAAAGCTACTTGCTCTAAAGTTATCCTGAGAGTCCCTCAGACAAAACAAATATGTAGCTTTGAGATTAGCAAAGGCAAAATAAAAAAAATAATAGAAAAAGAAGTAATAATAATAATAATAAAGAAAAGCCCCACAAACCACAAAAAATTCCATGATCTAGAAACTGAAGCCAGAGAAGTTCAAACTGGAAACAGATTTCTAAGTGTGGAACTGATTAGCCTTTGGAAGACATTTTCCAAGAAAGGGGAGGAAAACCCTGATCATTCCTATCTCTTCAGAGGGGGGCTGCCATTGTAGTGTTAGCCACATACTGCTTGCTGGGCTCTCAGGGGACACAGGATGAAGTTCTCTTGCCTCTATTACCATAGGGTCAGACTAGATGAGCTAACAATCCCTCTGGTCTCAAATCCATATGCAGAAAGCCCTGGTTCCAAGGGAGCATTCCTCAGCCTGCCTGTGATTAGTAACACCAGTAGATCATCAGCCACCCCAGCTCTGCTCAGATCGAGGCTGAGGATGGCTCCTGCTGTAACTACCAAGAGACAGATTTAGGGTAAAAGACCTCTATTTCTGGTCATGAAGGTTTCCTTCCACCTGGAGGGGCAGACGCACGGAAAAGAGAGAAGGCTGCAGCCCTGTCCCTGGTCCATGTAGTTTCTGATCCTGGAAGGGTGCTCTGCTCACATAGGTCCCCTCGGGTAGGAGTGCTCACGCTGGTGGTTTTCTTGTAGGAACTCCCTGAGTTTCTTCCTTTGTTGTTTTTTGCCCCGGCCCTTATTTGTCCGTCATTTATTCTGTTGGCTCTTTGGGGACCTCCTCTTTCCTCTAAATCCCAGTTGTAACAGCTCAAATGGCAAGTCTTGATGATCTAAAACCATCTGACAGTCTCTGTCAGTCATCAGCACCTTCCTGCTTCCTATTTCCTCACCCTTGTTGGTGCTCTCTGGGAAGAGCCAGTCATCCATTTTCAGTCTTTGAAAGAGGTGGTAGGACATCTCCTTTCTGTTCTTTGCAGCCACTGTATCAGAGCAGGATACAGGGTCCTTTTGGAAAGGAGCTGCCTGACTGCTGCTGCTGAGCTCTTTGGCTTATGCTCTTGGGCTCATTCCCATCTGTAAAGCCGGATGCTCTTGTGCTCATTCCCATCTGTAAAGCCAGATCTGTCTTCTCCTGCCAGCCACAGCACCACCCTTTGGCACATCAGCGTGTCCTCAGCTCACATGCCTTCCAGTACCTCTCTCTACAGTCTCAGTTCTGCAATATAGATGCTGTTGAGAAAAAATGGTGACCTGGAATTGCTTCCTTCCCCCTGCCAGCAGAGAGCTGAAGCCTGACCCACCAGCCCTGTGAACTGGCAGAACCCAGAGGCTGCTTTACACTTTCAGCAAACCCAAGCCAGGCCACCATGGCTTGAACAGAGGGTGAAGTCTAGCACAGCCTGTTGCGAGGTGGAAGAACACAACCTAAGAACAGAAGGACAGAGGTTTAAAATGCTGCTGTAGCTGACTGAACCCTCCAAAACATGTGTGATCCTTCCACCCCAGAGATCTGTAATCACTTCCAGCTGCCTAGTGCGCCACATGATTTATTGCAGTGCCTGGAAGAAGATTTTGGCTGTGGTGAAACATGTTTGTATGCTGCCCGTAAAAACAGCAAATCTGAAGACAGAACTCTCTGGATGTGGTTCAGAGGGTGTAACAAAACCCAAATCTTCAAGTCCTTCCATACATAATACCACAGCAATATATTAAACCAATACAAGTTTAATACCTAGCACACGCTATCTGTTTGCCTCTGAGTACCAGAGAGGCCTTTAAAATACTTCAGACTACACTATATAATTCCTATGCAAAGGGAAGACCACTTACATGAGCAAATGCCAAGCCCCACTGCATAGCCTGGCCCATATTTTATAAATTAGAACCTTCTCACAGGGCAGAGCACTAGTAAAATAGTTCTGCACAAAATATTTGGAAAAGAAGGAGCAAAAAGAGAGGAAATACGTCTTTCTTTCCAAATATAAATACTATGAATGCAAACAGGAATCAAATCCTGTATGCCAGGTCTAGAGCCACTTAAGAGGTTAGATAACTACCATTGTGCTAAGTGTTTACATTCAAACCTAAGGTCCTCATAGTAACTTTCAGTTGGTTTCAGTGCTTTCCTCAGCCTAGTTGTTCCAGTGTTTCTCCTTCCTGCATTATTGCCTGCTAAGCAACCTACCCCAGACCTGTTACTGAAGGATTTGGTTCTCCTCTGTGCCTCTTGGGATCTCCAAACATCCAGTCTTGCCAAGAAAAGAGAGAGATTCCAGGGGCATTTCCAGAATGTATCTGTTGTACAAGCCTGCACTCCTCTACTCTTGTATCCTGTCTCCCAGTCTGATTTTCTCTCTGTCCATCATTATTATAATTGGGACAAGGCCCCACTGTGCAGGAGTTGCACAAACACACAATGATAAAGGCGGTCCCTACCTGATAGATTTCATGGCCGAAGATGTGCTCTGCTGGGTTCTTAATCGAGCATACATGATGCAAGGAATGCAAGTCTCTATCTCTTCGTTGGGTGTTGGAGAAGCATCACACCAGACGCGGGATGGCTTGTCAAGCAAGTAAAAAAGTGCAGATCATCTAATTTCACATTCAACTCTTTCACCATATGCAAGATGTGGCTAACAGAAAGTATTTCAGTTCCTTGGAGGGGTGGAGTAATGTAAAAAGATAATGGAGAAGTGACAAGGAGAAACAAGGCTTCCCAGTCATTCAGTTACAAGAGATAAAGTCTGGAGAGGGATGCTCTGTGGGCAGGAGATGAGTACGTCTGAGCTATGCAGCTTGCTCTGCACAGTTCCCACGTGGTTTGCTCCCATGTGAATCTTAGCAGCACTCACCCCGTGTATCGTTGGTTTGGGCACCCAGCCATCCTCGCTCCTCCCCTCCTCTCCCTCCCCTTCCCCTCTCTCCTTCCTCACTTTTAACTACTTTAAGATTTGTATTTCCTGATGCCATATTATTTGTTGCAGACTTTGGACATTCTTTATTGCCTTTCATCAGACTTCCCAGTGCTCACACAATCTGCGATGGTTTGGCCTGCTCTGCCTTTTGTTTGTGCGAAAACAAAAGCTTTATCTGTTGCCCAGATACCATGGTGACTTCAGGGTTTTCTCAGTGCCAACACATAATTGCAAACAAATGGAAGTCCCCAGCTATGTCCCCAGTAATACTGTGTCTTGGGTGGGAGGGCCTTATTCTGCTCTCTCTGCACTGTGGGACTGGTGAAATGCTTGTGATATACTGCAGTGTAACTCAGAGTGCCATCTGGCCTTCGGCAGTATAGCTGCCTTGGAAGAAAAGGCATAAAAGGCACACGATGCTTGTGACATGAATATCTCAAATGTCTGTTTTTCCTTAACGACAATGAATAAAGGGTAGTTGATTGCAATGAGCAATACGGACACCATTCAGAAAATCCTCACAGAGCACAGAGGCAAATGACACAATATTTCCACTCCATTCCTGCCTCTCTTTGAAACTCCCAAAGGTATCATTGCCCCAATGGCAAGGACTGCCAGAGAAAGGCATATGAAGCAGGGCTGGAAGTGTGTGTCTCACATGCTATACACAGACACTCCTCTGCTCAGCATGCAGAGCTGCTTGAAAACTGGATCTTCACCCAGGAGAAAGAGGGAGAGACTCCCAATACTCTGACATTTGTTTTTATTCCAGAGCAGGACAGAAAAAGTCTGGATATCATGTTTTCTAGTGAAACGGATAGTTTGGAATGGATTCCTTCAGGAAATGACAAAATCATTTGTTCTGCTCAAATCAACTGAGAGATGGATCTGCCTGCGTGTCATAGTGACTCATAGAAGTCGTACTTCCAACAATCCACCCCATCCTGGGTTTCCCAGGATAGACTACATTGCCTGGGCTACTTCGCTGTTTCAGCCTATCTATGACTTAAAACACGTCAGCCAAGGGTGTTTCATGAGGTTTATAGTTTCTCCACAGCACCTAGCTCATTGAAGATATTGAGAGCATGAAGAGGAGTCTGGGAGCCAGGACAGGCACTGGGCATGTCAATTTAATATGAAATCTTTCTGTCATGATTTTTACTCCCAGCAGATACCACACAAATTTCTGCAAACTTCCCCTGAAAAACTTCGTTTTCATTAAAACTACTTTTAATTGCATGAATACTTGGGCAGATGACAAGCTATCAACTAGTACTGTTCATTTTTTTATTTGCCACTCTTCAGCTTAGTCAACTTTGCTGGGGAATCATTCTCAGATATTGATCAGCAGATAAACACTACCAAGTCCTGCTAGCATTATTTCTTCCTTTACGGCTCTCAAGCACCTCCTCCCCCTTGGAGGGCTTCCCAACCTTCATGTGAAGTACTCCCTTCACATGAAGACATCACTTCTGGGGCTCATCCAACTCCTCCACCTCTTCCCCACGGCACCTGCATGTGCTTATCCTGGGGATCTGCACAGGCTCATCCTAAACAGCAATCCCACCATCCCGTGTGAGAGCAGGTAGCAGAAAGAGGAGAGGGAAGATTATTCTTGCCTGCTCTCTAGCAAACAGATCCGGATATTTTTTTGTTCTGTCTTGGAATCCAAACATTCAGTGGGAACATGGCCATGCTGGTTAAACTTTAGTGGGAAAGTCCAAATACTCTGAGGTGACTTTTTCATTCTTTCTCACTAGTGCTCGATTGTTTAATTTTCATACTATTGAAACCTCTCGTTCTGATAAGGTAAAATAGCTTTCTTTGACTTCACTATTTCAAATATGATCTGATAATATAGCACAGCAGAGCAACATCAAAAGTAGATGGTTATATCTTCTTGAAATTAAATGTATTCCCAAACCAAATATTTTTAATGGAAATAGTCTTCCTGCAAGAAGTTATGATATTCTGACTTCCTCTGAGCCAATTAGTAATGGAAATAAATGGCAAAATACCAGCAGTTCTTGGGA